>APFE030800962.1:0-10774 GCA_000404065.3 Pinus taeda
CTAGGAAACGACAGCCGCATGAAGTTCTACCGGCTTCAGATTTGGATCACCAACGGACGCGGCCCTCAAATAGCTCTGATACCATGTAGGAATTTAACAGGGTAAGTTCCTCAGACAGAACACCAGAAGGACACCGCTCACAAACAGATCACAGATCAATACACCAGTATTTTGACGTGGTTAAAACCCTCAGAGAGGGAAACAGTCCACGGCCTGCGCCAACGTGGCTACTACAGGCAATTTATTAATAAAAGAATGAAATTTTACATAAGCTTCTTTCATGAACAGTTAACCTACAAATGACCCTCCATGCTCTTTAAATAGAGATCATGGACCAATCGGGTGTTAAGCCACGGATCAAGTGTCAGTAATACCGAGGAGAGAATGAACCGTCGGATCACTACATATCGTGACCGTCGGGTTGTAAGTTACAAAAGTACATAGTAAAGAAACACACTTTACCTAACTCTACACTAGACCAAGTTATACTTAACTATTTCCTATGTGTCGGAATATCCTAACATTATTCACTATGGAACTTGTCAAAGTTCCCTTTTATTTTGGTAATATTGATTTTCTTCGTTAAACTAGCTAAACAAAAAGGCGTTTTTGATCTTCTATATTGAAGTTACCCACCTCCTTATAGTATCATAATTAGTTTCCCTTATTTTTAATCATGCTAGATTTTCTTCTAAAATTTAGATGCCATAATGTTGTTAATAGTATCAATATTTTTCAAAGTGACATTCTCTTCTACTTAGCCAAGACTCAACATCTTTATGTCAACCCATCTTAGGGTGACATTGAAATTCAAATCTAAATATGAATATACATGTGTATATATATACTAAGTATTAATGCTACAATTAACTTAAGATTACACATTTCTCCATATTAAAAGTAAGAAACAGATTATTTTTTAAAAGAGAAAAAAAACCAACGACGAAAAGTTTACCTATCCTATAAATATGGAAGTTTTGAGCTTAATTTAATATTTAATTAAATTATAACCTAATTATTAATAATAATAGAAAATGTCTCTCTACTTGACAGAGTGTTTAAAAAGTAAATAATATATTCATTTTCACTTATATTCACCATTTGAATTTGGAAAATAATACCAAAATAAAAATACTTTTCCGCTTAAAAAATAAGCAAATAAAAAAAATTATAAATACATTAATGGAATCAAAAGTAAATATTTCAGCTGGTTAGTAGGTTTTTATTTGTAAAGCTGGAGGAACAAAGAACATGATAACAATAATTACTCAGTTTTTAAAGCAATAATTTAGTTCATCTACCTCACCCAAAGCGAACGTTGTTCACCTTTACTTCAAATAACAAGAAAGTATCATAAAAATAAAATTCTGTTTTCCTGAAAAAGAAATTATATTTTTTTTTTATTTTTTTTAACTTGAATTATATTTTATTTTATTTTAATTTCATTTTATTATTACTATATATATATATTTTTTATAGGGAAGATGTTTTAATTTTGTTTTTATGATAGAAACAAATATAGTATTATAAAAAGTCAGTATTTAAAATTTAATAATCATAAATAATGAATCCATATACGAGAGGAGAGTTTTAAATAAAGGAGAAATGATTTGTTAGAGTTTTATGAATCCAATATTTTGGCCTGCCAAGTAAGTGATAATTCCAAATATTAAATTCATAAAATTCTATAATAAGTCATTCCTCTTCCATTCATAACTTAAATTTCCAAACAATTTAAAAATTAAAAAAAATTATTAAAATTTCCTACATAATGATAATAATCCCTTTCCTATTAAAAAAATCCATTGTAATTCGAAAAAGATGATTTCAATGTCAGGTTCAACTTACTCTTGCATTTAAAATAAAATTAATAATAATCTTTTGCACGCAGAGCACCGACAAGGTTGCGTGTGAACACGTCTAATCAAATTATCGTCTGGATGCCCCTTCAATTTCAATAATAAGGAACAAAGAGGCATAATAATGACCATGACATCTATTTAAAAAAACCGCAGGTTCTGTACCACGTGAATATAAAATTTCAGTTTTATCTTTTTTGAAATTAATATTTTTTATAGTTAGAAAAATATTTAATATTTATGTGATAGGTGTGTTTAATTAAAATATTAAAAATTTAATAAATTTATTTGATAGGTGTGTTTGATTAAAGTATTTTAATAAAAAAAATTATCATAAGGCATAAAAAGTGGAGTTTTTTTTCGACAATTAATATTGAAAACCATATATGGTTCATAAATATCTATAAATAAAAAAATTTATAATAAAATAAAGATAATAAATCATGATTAAAAATAAAATTCTATAATTTTTAAAAATGTATATTAATCTATAATTAATTGTTTTATATTTATAATAATATTATTATTTAAAATAAATAAAATATTTAATATAAAATGTATTTATATACTTATTATATATTGATAAATTTATTTACTTTTAACTAATTTCAATTCTGTGACAGAGGAAGATTGTTCCCATTTAAGACACTAAGATTCATTCATGTTGGAACATGGTTTTTAGAGGTTGGAAGCTGACCATTGTGTCTATTTTAAGTGGTATGATCAAGGAAAGTATATCATATTATTGTTATATGTGGATGACATGTTGATTATTGGGCATGTTAAGAATAAGATCGATATGTTGAAGAAAGATTTGGGTAGCAAATTTGCAATTAAGGATTTGGGACTAGCACAACAGATATTGGGCATGCGGATTATGCGTGACAGGAAAAACCAAAGGTTGTGGTTGTCACAAGAAAAATATATCAAGAAGGTGCTTGATAGGTTTAATATGAAGGATGCCAAGCCAATTGGTACACCCCTTGCAACCCACTTCAAGCTAAGTACTGAATTATGTCCTAGTGATGACAAGGAGAAAGAAGAGATGAGAAAATTTCCTTATGCTTCAGCAATTGGTAGTTTAATGTATGCCATGGTATGCACACGACCAACCATTGCATATTCAATGGGAGTAGTGAGTAGGTTCCTTGCCAATCCACACAAACAACATTGGCAAGCAGTAAAATGGATTTTGAGGTATCCCAAGGGTACTAGTCATTATTGTTTATGTTTTGGTCATGATGAGACTGTGCTTGAAGGATTTATAGATGCAAATATGGCTGGAGATATGGACACCAGAAAGTCCACTACAAGTTATTTGTATACATTTGCAGGTGCAGCAGTATCTTGGGTGTCAAGGCTACAACGAATAGTAGCCCTCTCTATAATAGAAGCAGAGTACATAGCTACAACAAAAGCTTGTAAAGAGATGTTGTGGATGTAGCGATTCCTAGGAGAGATAGGAATAAAGTAGGACAAGTATGTGTTATATTGTGATAGTCAAAGTGTCATTCACTTGGCAAAAAACCCAAAATTTCATTCAAAAACCAAGCACATTGACTTAAGATACCATTGGATCCGGCATGTATTGGAGGAAGAACAATTACCCTTGGAAAAGATAGGAACCCTGCTGATATGCTCACTAAGATTCTACCATGAAATAAACATGAGCTATGTAGAGGCATAGTAGGAATCAGTGTGACTTGATTCATGACTTTTATTTGGCTTCAAGTGGGAGAATGCTAAGTGTGAAGCCAAATTCATGCAGGATTCTAGATCCTTCTACACCGCCATTAGTTTCTAGATCTCCATCTAAATCACATGCAGGATTCTAGATCCTTCTACACCGTCATTAGTTTCTAGATCTCCATCTAAATCACATGCAAGATTCTAGATCCTTCTACACCGTCATTAGTTTCTAAATCTCCATCTAAATCACATGCAGGATTCTAGATCCTTCTTCAGCCTCTATAAACTTGTAATTTCTCTGGCCAAGGAAAGCAAGCCAAGGTTCAGGCCTATTACGTAATGCAAAGTGATTTCCGTTCTCCAGTGATTTTTTTATCTATTCCGCTATTTCTGATTGAGTAATCTTGTTGTTTCTCCATTTGTCTGTCTCTAAAATTATTCTTTTCTATTGTCGTCTAAGTCTCTGAGTATAAATCTATTATGTGCTATGAAATAATAGTCTAGTTGCAAGGATAAAGGAAAGAAAGGGAAATGTTTTTAGTAACTTTATTGAAATTGTCCCTATGTTTTGGCTCCACTAAACTCAAGTCAACATGTTCCAAGGACGCTTCAATTTTCTGTTTTGTTTTTTTTCACTTCAAATAATTAATTTTATTTTTATTTACTAGGAATAAAAAAAATACATTTTCTTCTTAGGAATGGTTATTTCTCATGGTCTTGTGGGCCACACAATAATCTGGACAACCCTACACAAATGTTTTTCAAGTTGGCTTTGTTTACTAGACATAAAATATATAATTTTAGTATTATTTCACATCACAAATTAACTCACGAGTATGAAAATCCCACAAGATGATAAGTCAAGGGACACTCGCTGAGAGTGCAATGGCTCATCATTTTGAATGAATTGACTGAAATAGATCTATACTATAACTAAATCACACACTTGTATCCATAACTCATAGCAATGATGAATACAAAATTATTCAGAAAGTTGATGCACTATCACTTGTGCTTGAATTCAATGAGTTTCATAATTCCTTTCTTGAAAACATTGGAAAAAACCAACATAAATCAAAGAGCACAATTTCTAATCCCTTACCTGAAAATATTGGAAAAAACCAACATAAATCTAAAAGCATAATTACTACACATAAAGTTCAAGTCTCACATGCAGGAGTCAACTCAACCCATCAACTGCTCTTTGTGCGTGTTGGGTCTATCACATATTGCGAAACCTATTTACCCTTTTCAAAGCTGTGTGTAAATCCAATAATACAATTCCAAAAAGGAAAAAAGTTATCTATTTGTACAATAGTATAACTCCAAGCATTCTATTCACAAAACATAATTTCAATATCTATTTGTACAATAATATAACTACAAGACATTTGCTGAGAGTGCAAGGGCTCATCATTTTGAATAATATGATTGAAGTTGTGATTGAAGGAAAAATTTGCCCAACATTACTTGATATTAAATGGCAAAGAAGAAGAGTGGTTGTACTCTTGATTGCACATGTCTTACATTTTTCACAGTCTACTAAAAAACACACCAGATTTCTTACATCTAATCAGATTTTCAAATGCAAATTGTGAGTTCATCTGACACAACATATCTAACAAGCAAAACAACTGATGGGGCAAAACAATTGTTTATTTTTCATTCTCCATATTGTTTTTGATGGGGACAAATTGTGAGTTTTCTTTCTCCATATTGTTTTTGATGGGGCAAAACAACTGTTTATTTTTCATTATTGTTTTCCATTACATTTGATTAGTGTTACATAAAGAGACAAATATGTCTTCCACCTAGGTTTCATGAATATTAAAATTTTCTATCTACTCTTTGATCTATCAGTAATTAAAAAAAACACCATATTCAAGCTAATTTTTTTCTCATATTAGTAAAACTTAGCTTCCACCCCAGATTGTAGTAGGAGTTATGTAAAACCATTTCGTTCTAATCAGTTCTTATAGTAAGAATGCTTGGCACATTTTTAAGGTTAACGTCTAGGCATAATTCTGAGGGTAAGTACGGAGAATTATTGCAGACAAATACAAAGGTCTGAACTTACAAACCTAAGGTAGCTTCTATGAGTTGGCAATGTCTAAGCTTTCAACTATCCCTTGGTATGAGTGAATTTTGTATGCACAGTTTAAGCTTATACAAGAAAAACAATCCAACACTAATCTGCATCCTTTCTTGAGGCTACTGTGGAAGATTTGTTCTACAAAACTACATCATACTTACATATTGTGGTCCAAGTGTTAACAGTGAGCACAAAAGTTATTTTAGTCAAGATGAGTAATGATAGGACATACACCCTTGTATAGAAATTGCAATGAGATTCTAGTTAAAGGTGGCTTAATTGTATCACATTTGATTTTGACATGACAACATCAGTAAAATGATATAAGTCATTGCAGTTGGTACACCTATGTTTGGTGCATTAATCAATGTATGACATCGAAGGAATCTGGTGGCATTCTTGATCAGAACTATTGCTTGATTGAAAACATTATGAGTTATTTTAGTCAAAATTTGTAATGATAGGGTAAACACCCTTGTATAGAAATTGCAATGAGTTCTGGTTAAAGGTGATTTAATTGTATCACATTGATTTGACATGACAACACCAGTAAAATGATATAACTCGTTGCAGCTGGTACACCTATGTTTGGTGTATTAATCACAGATTACATTGAAGGAATCTGGTGGCATTCTCCATCAGAACTATTGTTTGAATGACAACATCATGAACCTTGTGTTGTACAAGATTTGTATTGACCGTGAAGTATTTAAGGAGGAGTATTGTTGTTTTTGTTGAGTCTAGCAAGGATTATCAAATAGACTATTTATTGGTCCCTATGATATGCATTCTTTGGATCTTGTTTTCTCCCTTAATTGTAAGTGCATAAAAATATTAGATTCATAGGACAGGTTGCCATTAATCATGTGAGCCAATGATCTTGGATGTTTCCAATTGAATTCTTCAAAACTTATTTCCATTTGATCTTCCAAAATGTGCAAATAGTTTTATTGGTTGGAATAATGTTACAAGTTATAATAATAGAGACTTTGTTCTACACAATGCTTTCCACCTTGCATTCTTTTTGTGGATATGGGTAAGCAATATGCTCTTCCAATAAAGAATAAATTATTGTGTGTAAAGTCATTGTGTTTACTATGGTAATGATCATAACATTTTGTAGCCTTGAGTCATTGGGTTTACTATGGTAATGATCGTAACACAGTCTTTTTTTTGTTAGTGTGTGGTTTAGTGGTTGAGTGGTTGAGACTGGGCATCACCATGTTAATGACCCAAAGTAAAACTTAGATATAAGAACCTTGAATTATAAGTTGGTTGAATTTTATGAGATTTATATGCAATATCAATTCAATAATTAATAAAAAATATAGTCTAAGGCACCCTAAATCAACTTCTCTTTATATATCTTTAGAATTTCTATGCTCATTCCCAAGTTGTGAATATTCCTCAATTTATGCCTTACGGCTTTTCCTTTGCAACATTTGATGCTAACTACGTCCCTTTCCTATAAAATATTCCATTGTGATTCCATAAATATGATTTCAATTTTGAGTTTCAACTCAACTTTTGCATTTCTTTAACAAAATAAAATAAAATAATCTTTTGCACGCACAGCACAGACACTGTTGCCTGTGAACACGTCCAATCAAATTATTGTCTGGATGTCGTGTTCAATTTCAATGATAAGGAAGAAAGAGGCATAATAATGATCCTGGCATCTCTTTAAAAAAAGAGATTCCCTCCCACGTGAATGTAAAATTTCAGATTTATCTTTTTGAAATTAATATTTTTTTATAGCTTCTCATGTAAAAATATTTAATATAATTTATGTTGATAGGTGTGTTTTTTTTTTAAATAGTATTATTAAACGTATTAATATTTATGAATAAGTGTTTTTATCTTTTTAAAATTAATTATTTTATAGTTATTAACAAGCTATTTAATATATTTAGTGATGATAGGCTCATTTTTATTTTTCTGAATAAGAATTTTAGAACTTTTAAATTTAGTTATGGGAAATTATATAGATAGAATCGAAAAAGATTTAACATTTCACATAATATGTATAATATAGATAAAATTGAAATGTTATTTTACAGTAATTATTATTTTTAATTAAAAAATTAAAAATATATGAGATGAAGTGTCAATATAAAGTGTTCTGTAAGAGTTTTGACAATATAATATGACAAGCCATGGTATTGGCTATATAATGTCTATAAATAATTTTTTTTGGTAATAATAAAAGATAATAAAATCTATGATTAAAAACATTCTAGTAATATTTTTCAAATATGTGATATTTCACTTATATATTACATTATTTTATTATTTGACTGATAATATATTATTTAAAATAAAATATAAATATTGTTAATCATAAAATGTATTATGTTTATTTTGATAACTTATTAGTTAGTGATGTGTAATCCATATTTAGTTAATTAATACTAAAAATTAAATTTGATTATAAATAGTTTATTAATTTTATAATATAAAACCATCCCTACTGTGATGTTCCATAATGAAAAATTATTACAAAAGAATCTTGTGCAAAAACAACACGTTATTTTAATTGAGAGGGTTTCTCTATTTGTATAAAGAGCATGACAATAAGTACATTCTTGTAAAAAGATATTTATGTCTTCATCAAAAGTTAAGCACTCGTATCTTGTGCAATTTCACTTTAGAAAATAAGAACGGAAAGATTCCATGGTGGGTCAATTAAGCTTTAGAAATTGGTAAGAAGAAAGAGGCATACTAATGAAAATCTTTTAAAAGATATTCCATTCCACGTGAATTGACATATCACATGTATCACGTCAGGCATGAAATACTTTGGATTTCATTTCATGGATGAGCACATCCATATTATATCTTATATAATTTTGTATGGTTGTGGTTTTGCGATTAAGATATAATTTTGTATTGTTGTGTTTGATTCATTAAAATTGATTTTTCGTAATTATTAAAAATGTTTAACCTATTATATTAAATCATTTAAAATAAATTTTAATAAAATACTTTTAAAGCTTGATTTTAATTTTACATCCTCAAGCATTCAATGTTCCAGAAAAATGATTGAAGTGAAACCTTTATTTGTTTAAAGAAAGAGTGTGTTATTTTAATTGAACGGGATCCTCCTTTTGTATAAAGGGCTTGACAAAAAGTACATGGTTAAGATTTCCACCCATGTCTACTGTAATTCCAGTTTGGAAAATAAGAACAGTTGACGCTTCTATACAAAAGGAAATCCATTCCATCAATCTTATCGAAGTTCAGATTTTCCATTCAGAGTCAATTACCTTTTAGAAATTGGTGAGAAGAAAGAGGAATGGTAATTGGTGAGAAGAAAGAGGAATGGTAGTGATAATAATTAGATCTCTTTTAAGAAAGAGATTCCGTCCCACGTGACTGTGTTCAAGATTTAAGCGACACCTTTAACTTCGGAATTTCTTTCCGAATGAAGAAGAATTATCTTTGGCGCAAAAAGAAACGGTCCCCACGGTTGCGGGGTTCCACACAGACCCAATGGTTGGTGAGGCTAGAAATAGGCCCTCCCACCCCCCGCCGAAAAAAAAGGGACGATCAGCAAGGCCCGTTAGCAGCCCCTGAAGCGACGTCCAAACTGCCCACCACGTTTGCTTGTCTCTTAAAAAAACTTAATGTCCCTTAAAAAAAACTAAAAAAATTTAATTTCGCGAGGAAGTTCCTTAAAAACAATAAATAAAATAATAAATAAAATAAATAATAATAAAACAATAAATTAATTACATGTTGTAGAATTGAGGCTTCTGTGATCAGTCATGTTTATAAGAAGAGTTTCAACGTAAATCACATGATAAAGACCTTTGTCGACGCGTTTCGAACCAACCAATGTGGTTCATCGTCAGGACAAGTTAAACCCCTGGTTGGTCGCACGGAGTCCTTCGTGAAGGACTCTGCATCCTTCATTAAGGACCTCAAGGATATTAAGCTTGAACCTGAAGACATTCTGGTCAGCTTTGATGTGGTCTCTTTGTTCACTTGTATCCCTATAAAAGAGGCCTTGGAAGTGATCTACCGGCTTACAGATCCACATACCGCTCAGCTGGTTGAGGTATGTCTCACTTCCACATTCTTCTGTTTCGAAGGGGAGTTCTTTGAGCAGACTTGTGGTGTGGCAATGGGTTCCCCCCTCTCCCCGATAGTGGCAAATCTTTTTATGGAATATTTCGAGGCCAAAGCTCTAGCCTCAGCTCGTCTCCTTACTAAGCTTTGGAAAATGTATGTAGATGTAGATGACACTAATGTCATCTAGCCCCATGGCCCTGATGAGCTAGATCATTTCTTTGATCACCTCAATAGCCAGTCCTCAGCTATTAAGTTCACCATGGAAAAAGAGGTCAATGGCAGCCTCCCTTTTCTAGATATTCTTATTTCTAAGAAGTATGACGGCTCTCTCTCCCACTCTGTGTTCCGCAAGAAAACGCACACGGAGCAGTATCTTCATGCTGATTCCCACCATTTCCCTGCTCAGAAGATGGGGGTTCTTAATACCTTGGCCACTCGTGCCCTCAGGATTTCAGATAATGAGAGCCTGGAGAGAGAGAGATCCCACCTCCTTGATGTCTTTGTGGAAAACGGATATAGTAGGCACCTAGGTCGGAAAGCTTTCCTTAACGCCTCCAGAAATGCGCTTAAGAAGAAAGAACCTAAGGAGCGCCATCTAGGTGTCCATCTTCCCTATATCCAGGGGACCACAGACAAGATAGCTAGAACCCTCAGTAGGTTTGATATTCCCTCAACCTTCAGGCCCCTCAAAACCATTCGTAATTCCCTTCGGTCGGTGAAAGATCCTGTTAACCCTATGGACATGAAGGGTGTGTATTTGATTCCTTGCTCATGTGGGACACCCTATATAAGAGAAACAGGGCGCTCCATTCAGCAAAGAATCTGCGAACATGCAGCTGATCTGAGGCATGGGAGAACAAAGTCTTCGGCCTTAGCGTTGCATGTGGACAAGACTAGTCATCATGTCTGTATTGGGGAGGCCAAGGTTATTGCCAAGGTAACTCAATTCCATCATCGTAAGTTAAGGGAAGCTATAGAAATTGAAAAGAGGCCTATCAATCTCAATAGAGATGATGGCTGGAAGGTAAGTAGGTGTTGGATCCCCACCCTATCTTCTTAA
>APFE030800966.1:11360-32537 GCA_000404065.3 Pinus taeda
GCAATGCACTAAACACAACATTCAGGAAGATTGACTGCCATATGTAAAGTCCTTGGTAATTTCTCTTTAATTTACCACTGAGGTGTATATTGCAGTTTTGTGATTGGTTTGGTAATCCCTCTGTCTAGATTTCCAGAGTAGTCACTTTAGTTCCTTTTCAACTCCTTAAAAGAAAAGGTCCATCTGAGCACTTGTCACTTTAGGCTCATTAAAAATCGAAGGAAACTAGAGTCACCTTTAGCTTTTTCTCGACTCTTAAAAATTGAAAAAGAAAGTTGTGTCAAAGCATCATAAAATTCATTTAATTCGGAATAAAATTTTCCCCTTTTAATTTTGAGTTTGATCAAGTAATCTGCAATCATGGAAGAAAGTCAATCAAAACTGCATCATTCGCAGAGACTAACAAGTCAACTTTCTTTGACTCCGGAAGCAAAACCATTCCCGGCGAATAGGTCTCGTTTAACTGGTTTGAAATCTCCTGGTTTATTTGAAGCTTGTGTTTCAACATCGTCGGAGACTCCAGTTACTCCAATTATTTATGGTACATCTGCCTTTATAGAAGAAGTTCCACAGTTACAAGAGGACATTAGAACCAATCCTAGTGTAATGGTAGACACCTCAATACCTGAAGCAACTCCATCCAGATCTGGTCCAGAAACTGAATTTCATTCACCTGAACATCTGAGAGTTGAATTCTAGAATTTAGAAGGCGTCACCCCGCCAATATCTGTCACTGTAGAAACTATACCTTCTTCGGCCCCAGAAATATTTTATGGACCTGACGGTCTACCTCTTCCACCTGGACTAATTGCTATAGAAGAGATTGTAGAGGATCTTCCATCCAATACCCCATTGCATTTTGGAATTGGAATCCACCTATATCCTTCTGCCACAAAAGTTAGTTATTTTAATCACCCTTCATCGCAAGTTCCTATCAAATCGCTAGGAAATCTTTTGGATAGACTGAATATGTCTGAACAACCATTAACATCTAGGACTGTGTCATCCAATACAACTGCAGCAGAACCTCCTGCTACCACTCTTACGATTTTTTCTGGTATACCATCTGTCCCAACTAGTTATCAATCACTAGATGGAGTCCACCCAGGGACTGTTTCAACGACATGGTCTATTCCCATTAGTTCTTCTAGGACCCTATCTGGCATTTCTTATGTTGAAGCTCAGCAAATTGATCATGCATACCAGTTTCAATTTGGGAAGCCCAGTCTTCAAAGACCCATCTATCCTTTGAGCATTGGATTGTTTCCATAAGGGGGGCAGTATGCTTTTTAATTGTTCCCTCCTGGAGAACAACCGTATGAGAGCTCACAACAAAATTCCGGTCAAACTAGAATTACATCCGGTGGTTGGATACCAGTACTGCTATATTCAATGCAACTAACCCTACCTATGTTGAACATTACCACTACACCTGCTATTGTGACTGTGTCACAAGTACAGGCACATCCTACTGTATGTCAACCTCAAATTACTCAGGTTGCAGTACAACAGCCTCTTGTCTCTATGGCTCCGCCACAATCTTAGATTAGTGCTTCCTTAACCAGAATGACCCAGGCTCAAACAGGTGTTATGACTCTACCTCTTGGTCAATCATCCAGTCTTGGGCAACAAAAAATGATTCAACAACCATGGCTGGTGCAATATCAACAACCCCAACTGCAACAAGTTTACCGAGGACCTGAGCAACAAGGTGCTTTAAGTAATGGACAACTGCATTGTCAAAATGGTTATCAACAACCATTCTATAATGGTTATGTCCATCAACCTTATCAAAGTTATCAACATCAGATACATTATGTTGTTATGCGAAGACCCACTCCTCAGGTGATCCCATCTTATTCTGGGTACACTTCACCAAACCTAAATCAACAGTTGCCCTCTGTAGAAACTCTGAAATTACCAGATTTGAACTGGTTAACCAATGATCCAATTGCCTATGCAGCTTGGTGGCCAACGATTCCTCATAAACTTCCATTAGAAATTCCTAAATTCAATGGAAATCCGGGTGAAGATCCATTGAATCACGTAATGACCTTTCATTTGTGGTGTTCATCCAACACCCTCAATGATGATTCAATTAGGCTTTGCCTTTTTGAGTGAACGTTAACTGGTTCGGTATCGAAATGGTACATCAAATTCCCTAGAGCGTCATTTGATAACTTTAGCGCCCTTGCCACTACCTTTTAAACCCACTTTCAATTACCCATAAGGTATGAGATAGGAACAGAACCCGTTACCAGTTTTAAGCATACAAAAACCACTCACATATCTGATCATATTCATGAGTGGTGATGACGTCGTTGAATGGTAAAAACCTATGTTCTTGATTAGCTTCTAGCTGAGTGGTTTATTAAGTCATTACTACCTTTTATTACAAAAGATGTGGTGAAAGGGGGAGTTGTCACTGAAGAGCAATTTATTGCTCGTGCACAATATTTGGACTTGATTTATAATCAGTCTGGCATGCTCTATGACAAAATTCCTGATGCTCCTAGATCGGAATTTTCCATTCCTCCCCCTCCTAAATCAAACAAGGACTCTCATGCCAATGATGGCATGATTGGCACCTCAAGTACACAAACTACAAAGGCTCCATCTAGTAAGGCCCTTGCAGTTTCCAGTAAAAAAGCAAACGACAAAATTCTTGCCTCGGAGGTTAATGTCATGTCATTCGACAAAGGCAAAGAACTAAAGTAACCAAGGGGCAAGAAGAAGGGGAAAAAAAATAAGAAACAGGAAGATTCAACTCCTAAGAAACCTTCTAGAAACCCTGTTGGGTGAAAGAAACCTAATCAACCATGTTTCATATGTGATGAGGACCATTATACAAGATATCGTCCACATCGAGCTGAGGTCACGAAGTTTTTGAAAACTTCAAGTACCTCGGCAGTATTGACTAATCCGTTTCCAAACCTAGAAACCAATCTGGTTGCTATCGATCATGCTTCGCCATCCCAAGTGCTTATGTTGTCAATTTCGAAACAGAAAAATGATGCTTTGATATCGACAAGGAATAAAGATTATGGGAATCCACATATGCCAAACAACAAGGCTACAGATCAACCTAGTAGTTCGACAACAACTTCATCTGAATTTGTGCCACCCATCATTCCTGAACTAACAATAAATCCGCCACAGGGAGTAGTACATAAATTGATGTTTAATCCTCGTTCTCAAGCAACACAAAATTATAATATAGTAGAAGATCTAGCTCAATCTCCATCCGCTATGTCAACACTTGAAGTACTACAAAATTTCCTCTACCAAAAGCAAGCTTTATTATCAGCAATAGGTGGAATTGACCCAACAGATTCAAATCTTGTGACCTTTAACCATAAAGGATATGAACCTTGGTTACTGGCTCAACTCGCTTTCCTCGTACAGGTAAAAGCCCTTAAAAAAATTGTTCATCGAACAATCATTGATGAGGGGGCATCTATTTGTATTATGTCAATGAGTTGCTGGAAAACTTTAGGCTCACCACCTTTGTCGAGATCATCAACAACATTAAAATCATTTGATGGATGAACATACACGCTGTATGGGATTTTAAGTAACTTGCAAGTTGAACTGGGGGGCAAGGCAATAGAAATTGAAGTCAAAGTTATCGATGGAAACCTTGATTACAATATCATACTGGGAAAGCCCTGGATTTATGCTATGGCTGCTGTTGTGTCAACATATTTTAGAAAGATTGCATTTCCCTTCGAAGGTGGAATTACAATCATTGACCAGCTAACCTTTTTCCCCAACAGTTCACAAGCCACGAGAAGCATTCCAATGATCCATGGAAGCTCTCAATCGCTTCAAAATGTCAGAGTAGGCCTCCTAAAAGACCCTGCCTTAATGGGTACTTTTGTCGTCCTTCCTTCGAGTAATTTGGTAAAAGTGGCCACAGTGGAAACCTGTAATATGGTATCTTCTACATCAACGAAGATTAAGAAAATTTCTAAACATTTTTCTAGCATGGATCATTGCCAGGTATTGCCTCCAAGCCCCATAGAAATTTTGTAGCAATCAATTTTCTTGGCCTAGGTGGTAAACCCAAATCAACACTCATCAAGTGTTTGGATAGATATGTCTCTAGAATATGGCACCTCTTCAGATCCTTGGTCGCGCATGCATTTTGTAGATGAAGGAATCATTCAGTCAATGATGATAGGAGAGGCACCCTAGGAGGATTACCACCATCGTTCCCATCTTCAAGATAACAACGAAGATTATTCGAGCAACCTTATTCATCCTTCAGTTTTTTATTTTCTATTAAATACTATATATACGGTGGATTCCGAGTGAAATCTGCCAATATTGAAGAAACTATCGCCATAAATATCTCGACTAAGCCTAATGTTGTAGAGAATATTCATGATGGAAAATTTTGTTCTTCTTCAGAACTGGAAATATATTGCTCTCTCTTTCGCAAATTCAGAGATGTCTTTGCATGCTCATATGAAGAAATGTCAGGCATTGACTTGAGCATCGTTGAACATGAAATCAAGATGTATCCAGATGTCAAACTAGTGCGACAACGGCTTCGACAGGTTCACCCGAAGAAAGCCGCTGCCATCAAGGAAAAAGTTGAAAAACTTTTACATGATGGTTTCATTTACCCATTTCCTCTAACTGATTGGGTATTGAATATTGTTCTTGTCATGAAAAAACAAGAAACAATTAGAGTGTGCTTTGATTACAGGGATGTAAATCAAGCTTATCTGAAGGACAACTACCCTACACCCTTCATCGACCAAATAATTGATGATGCACTAGATGCAAAATATTTTCATTCATGGATGGATTTTCCGGATACAATCAAATAAACATCTGCCCACAGGACCAGTCGAAGACTACATTTATATGTCTGTGGGGCACATTCATGTACCATAAGCTACCTTTAGGTTTAAAGAACGTAGGGACAACTTTTCAGAGGGCTATGAATTACGCCTTCCAAGACATCAAACACATCGTTCAACCATATCTCGACGATATACCGGCTTATTTGTGAAAGTGGACTAATCATCCGCAGCATTTGAGAGCTATATTTATACGTTGCCAAGACTACAAGATACAACTCAATCCACGCAAGTGTGTGTTTTGTGTCAGTTCTGGTTGTTTACTTGGTTTCGTAGTTTCTAAAGACGGGATTCGACTCAACCCATGTAAGGTTCAGGCAATCATCGACATGCCTCCACCTTCAAATTTGCTTCATATTCAAAAACTCCAATGGAAAGCAAACTTTCTAAGGGGGTTCATTCTGAATTACACCGAACTAGCTAAAGGTTATATGCGTCTTTTGAAAAAAGAAGTGCCCTTCAACTGGGATCAAGTTACGCATGATTCCTTTGATGCTCTAAGGGAATCCCTAATAAAAGCATCATTAATGTATGCTCTTGAATATCAAAAAGACTTTAACCTATATCTAGCTGTAGTAGATACAACCATTGCAATAGTTTTAGTACAAGAAGAGAATGGAATCGAACATCCTGTCTATTATTTAAGTCGAAACTTAAATGATACAGAAATAAAGTACTCCTATGTTGAAAAACTAGCTCTAGTAGTTGTTCAAGCAGTACAAAGATTTCGACACTATATCCTCTTTTTCAAAACTACCATTTTATCAGATAGAAACCCTATGAATTACATTCTGTCACATCAATTACTAGGGGGAAAATATTCAAAATGGATAGCCATTTTGCAAGAGTTTGATCTGGAATTCACAAAATCCAAATCAAAGTAATATCTAGTTTTCAAGGAGTTACTATGCAACCTCCCATCATCGTCCAACGATTCAACATCCAAAGCATCAATCATGGATGAATCTTTGTTTCTGATATCGTCAAGCAATCCGTGGTATAGAGATATACTGATCTATCTCCAAACCCAAACATATAGGCCTAATACCTCTCGCTCTGAGCAATGACGTACTCAATAGCGAGCCAAAGATTACATGATCGTCGATGATACACTTTCCCAACAAGGTATCGATACAGTTTTGCGAAGGCGCCTCACGCATGAGGAGGCCGAAAAAGTCCTAAATGATTGTCATTTATGTGTGTGTGGGGGGCATCAATCTAGTTATGCTACGACACAAAAGATCTTACAAGCGGGTTACTTCTGGCCTACTATATTCAAAGATTGCATAATCGCAGTGAGAAGTTTCCATGCTTGTTAGATCTTCAATCGCAAAACCAGAATACCACCCTCACCATTGCATCCAGTAGTTGCTATTAGGCCATTCGCCAAATGGGGCATAGATCTCATGACATGTAACCCCACTTCAGCTGGGGGGGGATGGGTATATCATAGTCACAGTTGATTATTTTACAAAATGGGCCGAGGTGATGCCTACATTAAACAACAGCAGTGAAATGACTGCTCTTTTCTTTTTCAATCATGTAGTCTCTAGATTTGGTGTTCCACAGGCTATAGTCACATATCATGGATCACATTTTCGTAATCACATGATGGTTGAATTAACTGCCAAATTAGGATTGTCCCACAATAGTTCTATTCCATATTATCCGCAAGCTAACGAACAAGTTGAAGCCATCAATAAAGTCCTGAAGCGCATGCTGCAAAAGATGATTGGAGTCCACAAATGGAATTGGCACTTAATCCTATACTTAGCTTTGTGGTCATATAGGAAATCGGTGAGAAATGTGATTGGATTTATACCCTTTCAGTTGGTGTATGGCCTGGAAGTGGTCTTACCGATTCAGTGTGAAATTTCATCTCTCAAGCTCACAGTAGATCTACTTCCCGAAACTTCGGAGGAAGAGGTTCGTTCCTTGGAACTAATCCAATTGGATGAAATACATCATGATGCCACTTTTGCTAACAAAGCTCATAAGAAACGTGTCAAGGTGCAATTTGACAAAAATTTCAAACCCCATGTCTTCTCAGAAGGTGACTTGGATTTTCTTTACGATCAGGACTTCGGTAAATTGGGAGTAGGTAAGTTCGAACCATTGTGGATGGGCCCCTACATTGTTAAAAGATCATTAACAAAAGGATCCTACGAGCTAGTAGATTACAATGGGATTCCACTGTTGCAACCCCGGAACGAGTTGTATCTTAAGCATTACTATTCTTGATTAAGTGTGGTAATCTTTTTATATGTTTTTGTTATGGTTTTGTTTTCATCAAGAATTATCATTTTGGTTAGGTAATCCACTTTGCATTTGTTGCAGATGTCGGACCCATTGGAATCATTCGTTGGATACGCCAATAGAGCTAGTCGTAGTACGCACAAACTATCTTCTGTATCGTGGGCCATTTTTGATCCAAGCGGCGAGTTAATGAGTTTTATAGGGATATCTATTGGTCGATCAACGAATAACATCACTGAGTACAACGCATTGATAGAGCTTCTCTTTGATGCCATCGCACATGGCATACGCCGACTTGTTATAAGGCTAGACTCACAACTCGTCATCCTACATCTTACTGGTATCTATTCCATTCGGAATCCAGCTATCTATCATATGTTCCTAAGGGTTAGGGTTTTAGAAAGGCAGTTTGATTCTATTCAATATCAACACATTTCTAGAAACTTAAACACATTAACTGATTCATTAGCAAATTATGTGTTAGATAGACATTTGTAGCATTTATAAAGGAGAAAGAATTCCAATTAACATTTGCATCAGGATCACATAACTTAACCAAAATAAAGCTCCGAAAATAAAAAATATATATAGTTGTTTATAGTTTTTACAAAATGTTCTGTGTCCAAGACAAAATCGGTCATACAAACCCAAAACTCAAAAATGCATAAAAGCGTCCTAGACTAATGGTGCTAGTGATAACAAGTCATCGCTTGCGCGATCGTACATAAGAGCCTAGTCCATCGACTTGGCACACTAGTAGTATGGTGCTATAAACTCAGAGGTAACTCATCAGTCCTCACATCCTGAATACCAAGGGTGAGACCCTTGATCTAATCCTGCAATACTACAAGGGTCTCTGCTATGTCTAGATCATGAAGGACAGCCCTCCCTACAACCTCTCCTGCTGGAATGACAGTTGCTACCCTTGAGCGCACTGTTGGTCGCACTGGCCCAACATCTATGCAAATATATGGGTTTGATTAGTCTTGATAACATTAAAAAAACAAAAGAACATGATAAAAACAATAAACAAAGATATGGTCAGATCATTTTACCCATAACGATCCACTGCTCGCCAACCAGTAGCACCAAATCTGGGTCGCCTCGGAAATCCATCCCAACGTATGGATACTCAGTGAAGACCATCTCCTGACGGTTGAACCACTCAAAGAAGGCATCAGAGAATGAAATCTATGACTGACCAGCATGTCTGGCAATGAGGTCAACCCATCTCTACATCTGTGGTTCCCTCAGTGTTGGCAATCCTAGTGAAATGTATTGTTGCTGCATCAGTGGAATCCTCTCCAAGGTGAAAGCAGTTAGAATGGAACCATAACCGAAGTTCTTGGATCTTCTATTCTTCACCTTGGAAAGTTGTTCTTTTATAACTGGAAGCACTACCTCACACCAGTTGAATACCTTCAATTCTAGGAATTCTAAAGCATACTGCATATACAATATGTTGGCCAAATGAAGAGCTATGCTACCAACCAATCTAGAAAAGGTGAATAAAATAGTCCTCTAGGACCAGTCAGTGACATCTCAAATACTGATCTTGCCATCCTTACTCAGCTGAGATCCATCTCTACAGAACTGGTGAATATAATCCCTCGCAGATTCACCCCCACGGGCAGATCCTGATAGTGAGAGAGGGGCGTCACACCTTGATAAACCAGTCAAAAAGTAGATATCCTCAACTATTAAAGGAATGGATTTTCCTCTAAGTTGAAACACCTCGTTGATAGTATCCCATGCATCAAGGAGATATTGCAACAAATTGATTTGTTGCTTCATGCTGGATATGCGGAAGAATTTGAGAAAGCCACAGTTGTGCAATGTAGTAACCATACCCAAATCATGTAAGGAAATCATATCCTCTTCTTCATGCTCATTTTCACACCATGTAACAATCATCTTGATCCGATGAATCTATGAAAAACAAACAAGAGAGGAAATAGGATCTTGATTTGGGAAAAAAAGGCAAAATTTCCATGAAAAAAACAGTGCATAAACTTCTCCTCTTGCGCCCATCGCACCTTGGCTATGTATAGGGTGGGATGCATACTAACTGGCCAATGGCCAGCTTGGTATGCATCACACTTTCGATGCATACTATGTGTGATGGGGAAAGAACGAATTGTTTAAACCCCTGAGGCCCAAAAAAACAGGAAAAGCTGCTCAGAATCAGAAAAGGAAAGAATGCAACTGAAGAGCTCAGGGTTAGCTCCTACCTGGTCTAGACGGTGCTGAAAATAGTCCATTGAATCTCCCAGAATCATCTGATGAAAATCAAGGGGGAAAACACCTCCAGAGCTCCAACAATCCCAAATTTTAATGAAATGGTAAAAATGAGAGGTAAAACTACTTTTATGTTACTGTTCACATAATTCAGCTAAGATGTTAGTTTTTTAACTCATTTTTCAAGCATGTAGTTATATTTCTAATCAATTTGTTGGAGCAATTGAACAGGTAGTATGACCATCAAAAGAACATAGTGTTAATGGCGAATTGAACATCTCTAACTATTATACCAAGCAATGTTTCCGCAAAGTTCAAACTCATTAAAAAATAAACCTAGCAAAAAGCGGTGTTACCGCAGTATTCAAGCTCATTAAAAAATAAACCCGCCACTGAGGATATTTTCTAAAGATTCAAGATCATTAAAAAATGAATCCACCCTTGGTAAATAACCTTTGTGATCACATTCCTATTAGCCATTTAAGCCTTGGTCGTGTTCTTACCATCACCTCCACTCTTTTAGCCGATCATACACCTCCACTTGATTATTTACCCTTTCGAGGAACAGGTGCGACGAGTGATTCTACTAGCCACCCTCATTCCCTTGTTGTGTTTGAGAAGTTCCAAACTTACCTGGAACCAGTTGATACCCAGATACATCACTCATTCCTCAAAAACGAGTCTCCTTTAAGCTCTTTTTAGACTTGTAAAATATGAAAAGATTGCTGAGCTACTGGCCTCTCCGGCTCGTTAAAGAAAAGGGAAGTGCCATCCCTCCTCTATATTTTAATGTTTTTGGACCTGAGGGATCATTACATAAAAAGATCAAGCGCTTGTCTTATTCGGCTCGCTAAAACTATTGAAAATTCATCCCTTTCGTATTATTTTATACTTTTTTGGACTTAAGGGATTATATCACACAAAAGGACTACTAGAGTTTCCTTTCTGTCTCTTTTCAAGCTCTCTAAATATGAAAAGGACCAAGTTGTATTTGTCATTAAACTTGTTAAAACAATAGCGACAAACTTGTCTATCCAGACAAGAGCGAGTTTCACTGTCACTAGACTCGCTAAAATAGAGCGACAGTTTTGCCTAAAGGGAAAATTATAGAACAAGCATATGTTATCCTCCTCAAGCTTGAAAAAAATAAAGAGGTATTGGTCAGCAATTACTGTGGAAAAAGGGAAGAAAACTTGATGAATTTCATTGGTAGCAGGTCACTCTTGAACATGAAACTTTCACTCCATCACCATGATTGAGTTGGGTTGGGTTTTTCCATTCACCATCGCCATTGGTCCTTCATACCATCCATGGGGTTAACGCTACCGATCCATCATAGTGTCACCGATATGTTCAAGAGAAGTTGCTGAGAGAATTCACCAACCCAGCTAATGCCTCATCCACTGCAATACCTTCACGCTCCACTTTTCATGACCGCCACCTTGAACCTTGTATCATCAGATCATTTTCACCTCTATAAAATCATTTGCTTCATTTCGTGTCATAGATGTGGGATTCATTAAGGCCCTCCTACGATGGGTCACTTCTTGTTGACATCATCTCATTATCCAAGAGTTGACTTAGAAACAACCCTTTCAGTACTTTGAAGCTTACATGCCTCAATGGAAAGTTTCTCACTTCTGGCGACAGGTTTACATCAATGGCCTTAGACCGAAAGATTTTGCATAGTGTTCGACGTCAAGTCTTATATCGCACCACGTGAATTGTAATATAGTACCTTGAGGGTCATTATCATTATCGGTGATTCCTCTCACGCCTGTTAACAGCTCACAACGTTGGCTAGTAATTAGGCGATGTCTTTCCATGTTTGACTTCAGGACATCTTTTCACATGGATCGACTTGTACACCGGGTGAAGATTGAATGAGTTTGAAGACCCCAGATCTAGTTTCATCCATCTGGGCTATGATATATTCAGGAAAATAAAGACATCAAATGTACTTCATAGCTGCACAGATGATCATCCAAGCTAAAGTATGATGGCTCTACCAGAATCATCAGTTTACCACACAGACGGTTGTCTGTCCTATGTACATGAAAATGAATTTATAAACATGAGCATGGGAATGCCCACCTCAGCTATATCATGAAAGTAATATGAATATAATGTATTGTATTGTATTTTATACAGGTCACCTTCTAGTTCGAAAAACCTCAAATCCTCACGATAAAGAATTTCGCACGAGATCAGAAGATTTATGACCTCATGCTTTAGGGGGAAACTGTTATAGACATATTTGGGCACTGCAACCCCAATCGCATATGTCGATAAACCAAGGGCTCTCAAACCCCTAAAAGTGTTGTTTCACACCCTAAAAGTTCAAGGTCAACTGATTACATCATTTCCCAGAAGTTCTCCCTGAAAAACTACTCAAAACTGGTCAAAACTGGACCATACAGACTGCTCCATGCTGAGGGTGCGATGCATCTCACCTATTACACACAAGGGGTGAGATGCATACTGAAAATTCCTTCTGTAGGGTGCAATGATCCAAAACAGACAAATGGCAGAGGTAGTTTGCTAGGTGGAAACTCATAAAGTCTTCCAAAAACTGCTCATATGACACTTGCCTCTCTAAATTCGCCCAGGAATGAGTAAGAGATCATGAAATCTCCAAGTGGAACCAAGAACTATCAGTGAAATGACACTAATAAAGAACCCAAAAACTGACTCACCCCCTTGCAAATATCCATATATGGATCCCTCATCACAGAGATCTAGGGGCTGGAATTTTGTAATCTGTAAGGAAGTGCTATTGGTTTCTCTTTGAGACATTGTATTGTTGGGTGATCTTGCTTTTCATGACGTGAAGAGGGATTTCATGCTGGAAGGATGATGCTAGATCAGACAGCTGGGTTGTAATCCTCTCTTCTACTTCTATCAATAAAGTTATTTGATTTTTCCTCCATAGAGTTGCATATTTCTAAATCTTGTTTTTGTGAATGCAATTGTATGGTTAATGTACATCTAATTCTACATTGTTTATGGTACTATAGATCTCTATCCTTTGATGGTATTTTGCGGCTTTGCCTCTACTGGTGTTCTATCAAAGGAGAGAGGAAATAATCAAGGAGCCAAGTGAAAGACTAAGGTTGGTGCTCTCTGCTTCTCTCTTATCTATCTCCCATAAAGGAAAACACAAGTTACTTTGAATTGTTTGTTTCTAAGATAGCTACCCGTCTTAGTGGGACTAGCATATCTGAATAGACACTAGTTTTCTTGGAAACAAAAATGATGATGATAATATTCCCAAGGTTCTTCTCCTATCATCATTGATTGGACGATTCCTTCATCTGTAGAATGTATACGTGAGAAAGGATCCAAAGAAGTACCATATTCTAATGAATGGTTTACCCATACAATTGGTGAATGCAGATTTGGATTTTCTACACAAGCCCAAAAAATTGTTTGCTATGCTAATTCAATGGGGCTTAGCATCATTACCTCAATATTACTATCAACTTCAAAATTGTTGGTAATCCTCCCTAAATCAGATGAGGTGGAGGAAATCGTGTTTCAAGTCTCTACTCTTGCCACTTCTGCCAAATCAGATGGTGATGGTAGCGTAAAAGTACCCATTAGGGAAGGATCTTTAAAGAGACCTACTCCAACACTTTGAAGTGACAATGGGGGTCCGTGTACCAACAGAATGCTTCCCATAGCCTGTGAACTATTGGTAAATAAGGCTAGCTGATCAATGACTGTTATTCCACCCTTATGAGGGAATGAAATAGTATGGAAGTAAATGGAAACCATAATAGCCATAGCATATACCCATGGCCTTCCCAGTAAAATGTTGTAATCGAGTGGTCCATCAACTACCTCAACTTCAACAGTAATTGATTCCCCCCCAGTTCAATTTTCAGGTTACTCAAAATCCCACAAGGAGTATATGTTCTTCCATCAAAATCCTTTAACGTGGTTGGTGATTGTGACAATGGTGGTGAACCAAGTGTTTTCTAGTAGCTCTTTGACATAATGCAATTATATGCCCGCTCATCAATAATAGTTTGGTGAACATTCTTATTGAGAGATTTTACTTGAATTAGGAAAGCTAACTGTGTTGGTAATTATGGTGTATATCCCACATGGTTAAAAGCCATAGGATTAGAATCCATAGGATCTACTCCACCTATTGCTAACAGTAAAGCTTGCTTCTAGTAGGGAAAATTTTGTAACACCTCAAGTGTTGACATAGTAGAAGGTGATTGAGCAAGAATTTACACTATGTTATAGTTCTGAGCTACTTGATCCCGAGGGTTAAATGTTGATTTGCGTACAACTCCGTTTGGTGGTTTTATTGTCAGTTATGGTACAATAGGTGGAATATTTTCAGATGAAGTTGAAGTTGAAGGATTAGGTTGATCAGTGGCCTGATTATTCGATGATGATGGTGGATTTCCATAATCTTTGTTTCTCATTGACACCAAATCTTTGTTTTGTAGCTTTGTGATGGATAACATGAGTACTTGGGATGTGGAAGCATGGTCTGTCACAACAAAATGTATCTCCAGGGTTGGAAATGTTCCAATTAGCATTTCAGATATTTTTGAAGTCTTAAAAGTTTAGATACCTCTGAGCAGTGTGGACAATCTCTCGTAAAATGCTTGTCATTACAGATTAGACATGGATAATGAGGCTTCCTTGTCAAAGTAGAGGAACCAGATGATTTCTCTTGAGTGGAATTATCTTGTTTCTTTTTGTTTTTCCCCTTTTTCTTTCCCCCTGGTTGCTTTTGATTTTTTCCTTTGTCAGATGACACGAGATTAATTTCAGAAACAAGAGTATTTTCTGATGCATTGGTAGTTTGATTGGTAATGGTAAGATTTTGACCAGGTGGTCTTCCTTCCATTTTCATCCTCGAAGAACTGATCACACCATCATTGGCACGAGAGTCCTTACTCGATTATGGAGGAGGAGGAACAACGAAAGTTGGTCGAGGTGCATTGGGAATTTTGTCGTAGAGCGTGCCAAATTGTGTGTAAATCAAATCCAAGTATTGGGCATGAGAAATTACTTGCTCTTCTATGAAAACCCCACCTTTTGCTACATCCTTGGTGATTGATGGCAACAAGGATTTTATGAACCACTCAGCTAAAAGTTGATCAGGAACATATGTCTTAACCATTCGACGACGACGACGCCACTCATGAATATGAGCTAATATATGGGTAGTAGTAGTTTGTTTAAATTTGGTTAGGAGTTATGTTCTAGTCTCACATCTTATAATTAACTGGAAGTGGGTCAGAAATGTATTGGTTAAAGTCATAAAGTTTTCGAAAGAAGCTCTTGATAACTCGATGTACTATTTAGCAGCCAAACCAGTAAGTGTTCTTTAGAAATGACGAAGTCTAACCAAATCATCATTTAAGGAGTTTGATGAACACCACAAATGAAAGGTCATGACATGATTTGATGGGTATTATCCAGGATTTCCATTGAATTTTGAAATGTCAGAAGGTAACTTATGCGGAATTATCGACCACCAAGGTGCATATACGATTGGATCATTAGTGAGCCAATTTTAATATAGTAATTCTAAAGTTGCTACAAATGGCAACCGTCGATTCAAGTTAGGTTGAGCATACCTAGGATATGATGGAATTGCCTAAGAAATAGGTCTTTGCATACCAACATAGGGCATTGCATTTGATAACCTTGGTAAGGTTGTTGTTGAACAAACCCAACTTAAGGTGGTTGCTGATAACTAGTTTGAATTTGTGGATGTCCATAACCTACAAAGCCTTGTTGACCAGGACCTTGGTAAGCTTGATATTGTCCAAACCTAGGTTGAGCTTGTTGGGCAAGTCCAAATTGGGGTTGGAATTGCTGTAATCGGGGTTGTTGAAATTCAGGCTACCAAGGTTGTTCAATCAACTGTTGTTGTTTTTGGTACAACTGTTGTTGTTTTAACGGTTGTTGTTGCCTAGCAATGAAAGGTTGGCCAGGTTGTGAATAAACTATACCAGTGTAAGCTTGGGTTAGTCTAGATAAGGGTATACTAACCTGAGGTTGTTGTTGAACCCGGAAACAAGTGGTTATTGTACAACAACCTGAGAAACTTGAACTTCTTGACCTAAAACTTGTGGTTGCAAGGTAGAAGGACCAATTTGTACTAGTTGAGATACAACTGTTTGAACTTGTGACTGTGGTACAATACTAACAATAGGCATGGTAGGAATAGATGACATAGTTTGCATTGGTTTTGTTGGATACACAAGCTGTGGTTGAACTGGCATTATGTGTTGCCATTGATAAACTCTAATTCTAGGTTGACCTGAATACTGCGGGATATTACCATATGACGGTCCTCCGGAATAAGGAAGATATGGTGAATAAGCATATTGTTCTCCATATGGTGGAAATCTAGTATTTAATGGATACATAGGTCTTTTTTGATGGGTTTTCCCAGCTTGATATTGGTATGTAGGATCAAAATGTTGAGTTCCCGTTAGAGAAGAACTAGGTAGAATTCTAGCTGAGGACATGGGTGATGACCATGGCGTAGAAGAAACCCTTGAGTGAGTTCCAGATAAATATTGGTAACCAATCGAGATGGACGATTCACCATGTTGGAGAGGTAAATCCCCTCTACGGATAGAGGCGATCCCTACTAGCCCAGAACGGGTCTAGCAACAATCAATCAATGCTACTATGCAAGCTCCTAGTTGCAATTAAAAAGTGGGCAATGAACACCTACTTGGATTCCAGCGCTATTTTTTGATGAAGAGATGCGCTCTCGCTCCTTTTGCTCTGGTTGGGTCACGATCCTCCACTATCCTCATGGATGGACACCTGCACATGCAAAGAGAAAACAAACACAAGCGTGAAATTAGTAAAAGCAACTATACATCAGTCAGAAAGGATGTAATTCACATTAACCATTACAAGAAAAATGAGAATGGAACCATAACAGTAGTCATCTATCTTTTATTAATCAAAAATAGAGAAAGCTACAACCAATGTTCTGACGTTGAGTCCTTCTCAAGAGGGTCCAGCCAGCAAGTCTCATAAGCATTCACCCTCGGAGGTAGATCTCCCAAGACAAACAACTCTCTCTCTCACACAAGGCAACAAGACTTCACAACCTTCCTTAAGCTCTCTATCAATCCACACTTAACACACCAATTGCCTATTAGGAGCAGCACTAAAGCACTATGAATTCCTCTATGTCAAAAACTATATCCCAAAAACTAGCTGCTCATGGCAATGATGGAGGCTTATATAGGAGAAGGAGTCTCCATGAATGGTGGAAGGATAAGCTTATCTCCAAGAAAGGTGGCTCATATGATGAACAGACATGCCATAGAAGGGAGGGCGACATTCACAAGGCCAACAACTAGGTCTGGAGTCATCTGGAAGGCTGGCTGTTAGAACAAACTCGCCCAAACAGGATCAGCGCGGGTGTATAACTGGACTGGCGCGCTGACTTCGCATCTCAATAATGGAGGAAGCTATGTCAGCGTGACTTGATACAAACAAAGGATGCACTGGCTATGAAATTCGACCAGCACGGGAAACCTGTGTGCTTCCGCGCTGGCAGCGCATCAGTTGCACTAGTAGCCGCCAGTCAGCGCGGTTATTTCAATAACAGTCGCGATGATCAAATAAACTTTGGCATAGAGGGTTATTTGGCCAATTTAGAGAACATGAGCATGATGGATTTGATTTCATGACACAGTAGGGAGACTGACAAGGAGACAGTGACAGATTACTGTGTAACATATGCCCCCTAAAGCATGAAGCCCGAGATAGTGGGAGGGGTGAAATAATTTATAAAACTGCTGAACCGGAACACCACCAGGAAGAACCTGCATGTAGATACAACTGATATCTCGATTAAATGTAGTCTAGGCATGGGCACAGCCATCCAAAAGACATACAAATAAGGTCTGTGGTATGGACGCAGCCACCCAACTGAAGAGACCATGATGATAAAAGGTATGGTCCCAGCCATCCTAAAAGACTCAGGTATGGGCGCAGCCATCCATCAATGAGTCATGTAATAATGATCCACAAAATCACAGCTTGGCTCGCAACAGACCAGAACCATGGTCTTGCGCTCTATCCAAACTCGAACGAAGTACAAGTCCAAACATGTGAATACAGGAGTCGAAGTCGAACATGCTTGAACATCGTCTGATTGCCAACCAATGATGAAAGATGTTAACAGATGCGAGAGGTGCCACCAATAATGATGATGGTCCTCAAGGTACTATAGGTACAATCCACGATGTGTGAATGAAGGAGCCGGTGTCGAACACCCGTAGAGTCATCCGATCAGAGGCCAATGATGAAAACCTCGCGTCGAACACGAAGAACCTACCATTGAGGCATGCAGGCTCCAAGGTACCTGAAGGGAGTCTCTAGGTCACTTTCCTGGATAATGAGCTGAAGTTGACAGGAAGTGATCTTCGTCGAAGGTGGGCCATAATGTTTCCCACATCATCGACATGAGACGGAAAGAGACAATATGTTTTGTGTGAGATATCGGAGGGAGGTTACACTTGCAGAGGCCAACTTCTCTTGAACATATCGGTGACACAGTGACGGATTTGGCAGTATTTGAGGTCAAATGATCAGAGGTTGTGATGACAAGACAATGAGCAGATGAATGGTCAAGTAGGATAACCCAAACCCATGGAGGCAAATGTGAAACAAGATGAGATGTCCCCACCCAGACACAAATGCACACAGTGCCATGTTCAAGAGCGACATACTACCGATGACGATGATTATGATTCCTTTATTTCCCCCACCATTTCTGGCGAGTACCTCGGTTATTTTTGGATGACAAGCTTGACATGGATAGCATATGCTTGAGGAGCGTCATTTCGACGGAATCCGATGTCATTAAGTTTTAACGAGTCTGACGAAGGAAGAACTCGGTGTCTTTTCTTGTTTAGAGAGTCTGAAAAGACAACAGAAAAGAAAACTCTAGGGGGGTGCTTTTTCGTAAAGTTGTGTCTCTCGAGCCCGAAAAGGTATAAAATGATGCTTGAAAGAACCGCCCGATCATTATGACCGAGGAGTACTTTTCGTAAATAGTGACTTCGACCCGAAAAAAGTAAAAAAGTGGTCAAAAGCACGTCGTTTTAGAGCCAATAACGAGTGCAAAACGACAAACACCCAGCAATCTTTGTTAATTTAAACGTTCGAAAAAAGAGCTTTAAAAGCGACCGCCTCTCGTTCGTTTTGACGAGTTGAAAGGGGGCTCGGCTATATTTTCTTACTTTATGTCGGAAAAGATCTTAAAGACGACATTTTTTGGGACCAAGTGTATATAGAACCATTGTGACTTTGCCGGTTTCGAGAACCTGCACAAGAAAGCCACCCGCGTAAATCCGTTCGACATGTTAGAAAACATAGTACAACATGCATAAAGGCATAACATAGTGACATTAGCACTAAATCCATGGTAAAACATGACAAAAACCCACTTTTATAAAGTCAATTAAGAATTTTTTACCATAAATAGGGGGGTAAAAATCATTTTTTACCATTGTTACCATTTTGAGCCTTGGAGAACGTTGTGGAGCTATGAAGTTGACGGAGCGAATTCCACCCCATGTGGACACCATTCATCCGGCAGCTTGTTCCAGGTAGGTTCCTCTTACCCTGCGCTTCTTTTTGAGTCCTTTTTTAAGCATTTCCACAGTGGGATTTGGCTATTTGGCCGAATTCTTTGAGCGTTGGTGCGCTCTCGGTCAATGCGGATTCGCCCATCGGGTCCGCGCTGATCGATTATTATTACACATACCACCTCCCAGGTCAGCGCGGAAAACACGTGTGCTTCCGCACTGACCCAAGGAAAAAAGAAAGAGGCGCCATTATCAGCGCAACTTTTTTAAAAACAGTCGCACTGGTGCCGCAAAGTTTGATTTTTAAGATTTTGAACAGATAAACTTCAATGGTTAGCACTCTAATGTTTTTTGGTGGTCATGCAGGATGCAATGGCGTTTATGTGGCAAGAGAGGGCTCACGATAATGAAGATATAGCCTCTTATGCCAATGCGGGATGCCGAAATGCAATGCGGGCATGCGATTTCCTAAAATTTTTCCTCACTCCACGCTTGAGAGCACAGCCGGACCTTCTGGAGCTTTTGATCAGAGCTTGGAACCCAGCTGACAGGAAATTTACGATCCGGGGCCGTGATATCGAGTTCAATTCCACGGATATTTATTTTTTGACTGGGTTGTCACGCCGAGGTGTGATGCCCATCCTGGAGGGGCAACGGCCCAATGGTGAGATTCTTGACCAGCTCATGGCTCGAGTGTGTCCACAGGCACATAAAACACAGAGTGGGAAGGTAAGCATTCCATCAGTGGGTGATGGTGACATGGTTCTTCGCACCATACTCTTTATGGTGACCCGGGCGGCAGGGAGTTTGGCCAATCACGAGGCCTCGAAGGCCCATCTATTACTAGCTCTTGAGTGTCTAGATCCCACTATTTTCAACTGGGCAACAGCGGTGACGACAAGCATGAAGAGGAAACTGAGCAACTATCGACGCGGGGAGTTGAAATAGTTCGGCTATGGGTCGCTCTTACTTCCGCTCATGTTTGAGCGGGTGCCGGCCTTACAGCTGCAGGATATGGTTGTGGATCCGCCTAGCAGTCCACGGGAGACGAGGGCCACTCGATGGGCCCGAGTCATGATGCGTGGAGGTGGCAGCCGCTCAGTGTCATGGGGTGTTTTCTTCAAAGAGTGGTTGGATCGCCAGGTCATCTTCATTGAGGATTGGCCATATGCCGGCATAGATTTCCGTGGTGATCCCGACATGCCACTTCCTACGGGAGAGCATTGGGACGATGGAGGTAAAACACTTGATCTCTTTCTGATTTTTTTATCTTTTGTAATGTTTTTAAATTTTTTCATGTACATGTCCTGATAAATGCTATGATATGCAGATGTGGGACCCACGAGACCCCTTGGTTTGGCTCCGGAGGCACGGAGAGAGGGACAAGGTGCTGGGGTCCTTGTCATGTGGAAAGAGTTATTTTTGCGGACAAAGCTAACCTCCCTAGGAGTCTAAGACTCTCTAGTGACAAACAAACGAAACAAGAGCAATCCTTCTCTAAACACACATTATTCTATGAGAGATCAAGTGTTTTCCGATCTTACCTTAGGTCCAACGCTTGTTGTAGCAGTCCAGCCTTGCTGATCCAGATGCGCTCCTCCTTCACTTTAAGACCTGCATACACTAACAAAGCAAACGATACATAACACCTGAATATTTCATAATACAAAGCATATTCATCACATAGACCAAGGAGTACATGAAATAATTCATTAACAACAAATCATTGAGAAGAATGGACTTATTTGTATTAAGGAAACAAAAAAGGAACCATTACAACCTAATCCTTGGTGTTGTGCAAGCTCCTCCCAGGGTCCAACAAGAGATTTCCTCTACTTTGACAAGCTCACCTACTCCCAATATGGCAACAAGGAAGGATAGTGATCTCTCCTCACAAGTCAACAATGGAAGTCCTAATTCCAGCAGCATTTACCCTTTAGAATGTTCAGCTTTCAACCTTCCCCTCCTTTGGCCCAATGCCTGTATTTATAGTATTCTAGAGGAGGTTATTCAGTTCCAACATCAATGGGATACTCCCTCTTTTGGATGGGGTAGCTCCTCTCTTGATGGGATAAGCTCCTCTATCTTAGGGGTGCATGAACCATCTGGAGGCGCTCAATACACGTCAAGAACTCTTCTAGAAGGCTCTAGAAGTGACCACAAGTAACTTTTTAAAGATGAAACTTGCGCCTTTTGACTTTTACAGGGGT
>APFE030800966.1:50171-63167 GCA_000404065.3 Pinus taeda
ATTATCTGCTCTATTTGATGGTGATTACAATCTGCTGATAACATGTGGAAATATGTTGGTCCTCATAAGTTCTTGATAAATTGATGTATATTTGATTGATGATGATGCCTTGATATTTCTTACTGATATATGCAATAATCAAATCTGACAGTGAACATCTGGCACAAGTTCAAGGGGAGCATATGCTTCTAATAATGCATTGTTGGCATTATCTTAGAAGATCTTATTACAAATACACATAATTGTTTTGATTCATGTGACTCTTTTGATGATGAAAATATACAAGTTGTTGATCCTAATGTTGATGATGGTGTATGATAGTTTCTTATGACTATCATGGTCTTTTTTAGATCGGTTATCCTTATTATAAATTTCATGTATATCATTTAATGTCAAGGTCATGAAAATACCTAATTTGTAACCCCTCTATGGGATGGATGATGTAATATTTCTTGTTTTTTTCATGTATAAACAATTGGTATAACCCCACTTGGTTGGGAGATGGATGTATGATTCATTGGTGATAGGAAGGTCATCCTCACATAGTTGATTTATAGAGTCATGTTATTCTTTTAGAAAATATTCTTGCAGACTTTGATAGTTCTCAAGGGGAGCATGGACTCAATCATGGGAGCTCAATCAATACATTTTAGCATATCAGAGAATTTAGCATGTACTCATGGGAAGCATGACCCTTTGCCCTTGATGTAAAAGGGGGAAAGTGACTTGGTGTTGTTGTTGCCATCAAATCCAAAGGGGGAGATTGTTGGCATTATGATACAAGTGTTGTCCTTGATGGCAACTCAATTAGATGAAATATCTCAGTACAACAAGTTAACAACAAAGAATTATAGATCAGACTACAAAGAATGAAGAAAGAGAGGTATACGCAGGTTCATCTTGCCCAAGCTATGTATACACATAGATTCATTGAACACAAGTAGTGTATATGTACACATGCACTTTCACAGATTCTGAAAGGAAAAGTGCATATATCTTGGAAACTAAGTTTTGGTCCATGGTATTTTGATCCATGGTATTGGTCCAAGGTATCTCGTTCGAGGTATTGACCCTAGGTATTTGGTCCAAGGTATTGGTCCTCAGTGGTTTTGGTCCATGGTATTGAGAAAGGCATAAAACTCTAAAAGGAGGAGAAGATTAATAGGCCATGTGTGCAAGTATTCAATATTTGATGAAGTGTGATATCTAGTATGCAAGTTATTGGCTTATGGTGCTTGATCTAAACCAGGGATGAACCTTAGTGGTTGATGGAGGATAAGATCTACTGATGGATCGGGATCATAAGGCTTGAAATGAATTATATTTATATGGCTTGATCATTTTTATTCTAGATTTGAATACTAACGCATTTGTTGTTCTGTAAATACTGTGATCTGGGTATAACTGAAGTCTGGAATAGCTACAGAATTATGAATTAATATTTGTAGATGTATATGTTGGTTGGCTTTGAGAAAAGAGTGTATACATGAAAGTTCGAGACATGGAAGTAGCATATACTTTATAAAGTATGTTTCAGTTGTTTCTGTTTGCCGTTGCAGAGTTTTGGGTTCTGGTTTGGGTTCTAGTTACTGTATTCTAGTGACAATATTCTGAATGATCAGATTGATGGGTTGTCAAGGTGAGTGATTGATTCGGTTGTGGTTGGTTCATAAAGTAATTGGTTGATGTAGATGTGTTTGATGATTGAATTACAATTATGATGTTGTTGATGGATCCAGTCTGAAAATTTAGGAAACATGGGCCTTGAAAGAAGAAAGGTCGTAGCCTTCTGTAGGTCACAGCATACATACTAGTAAACATATTAGCTAATACAAGAGTCAGGGGGTCATAGCTCCCTTCCAGTAGAAGCTAGAGAATGAGAGAAGGTTGTAATATTCTGTAGCTAGAAGCCTGTCTACTGGTATAAGTCTACACTAGTACAAAATTGCAAAAAGAATTTCATATTATTAAAAGAAGACAGAGACGACAACAACGGGTGGTTTTCACCCACATTGGGTTTCCACCTTATATCTTGGTGTTCATGTGTGTTTCTTATGTCTGATTCTTTATTCTTCTTTTACTACACTATCTAATAAATCTCTGATATACTGGTTAAAGTTCAATGCATGATAAATTGTGTAAATCAAAATTTCTCTACATATACAGTGGTTGCCTTAAGTATAGTCACGTATACACGCTAGTTCACTTAGTTGAAGTAGCTTATACAAATCAGTTTGAAAATTAAATTATTGATCTGATAATACTAATTCACCCTCCCTCTCAATATTATTTCCAACACTATCTGCTCTACAGAGCACCCTGGCAATGGAATCAACTACTCTGCAATGCAACTTTACAAGGGCTTACCTACATTGGTCCCTCTAGAGGCTATTTATGGATGTATTCAAGTCATGAAACTGTTTGGGAAGGAGGCATTCAAAGGGGTGACTTGTTTAGGGCATAAAGCAACCGAAATTGGGGTTTGATGAGCCCTAAAACACTAGTCTGGATGTTGGGATTTGATGTGCCCAAATGGATCTGTAACACCCATGCAACCAAAATTGGTTGCAATGACATAATGGAGGATAGGAATTCTCATGGGGGACAATTCCATGCACATAGAGAGGAATTTGAGGAGATCACTCTCATGCACTAGGATAGACTAGTATGGATATAAAGTGAAAAAAAATTGATAACAAAGGGTACTCCTAAATATGAGAAAAAGAAAAATTCATAGAAATATGAGGAGAAATTAGCTATGATGCAAAGAAGAATGGAAAGCAAAACACATATGGAAAAAAATAGAGCACATAGCTTTGTGTTTCTATTAGAACACAGGGAGTATATAAAACATTTAGTTGAGCATTGGGAGGTGGTAAGAATATTTCTCAGGTGAAGAAAATAGTCTTTGGATTCCTTGCAAGGCTGGAGGGTGGAGATGGATTCCTCTAGATTCCCTTGACAATTTGGATGGATGCATGTTCCTTGGATTCATAGTAAAGGGAGTTATTTAGTCCCCCTATTCATGTTTCCTAGTTTCTATAGTTGGTTATGGATTCCTAATATTGGGTGGAATTATTGTCAGAAAGAATTCTTTATGGTGGAGGTGTTAAGACAATAGATTCCCTCATTCGGATTAGGGCGGAGTTGGTGAGCCTCTAGATTTCTTGCTTAATTGAGGGTGGAGGTGTGAGACTTTGGATTCCCTTATTGATTTGAAGGTGGAGGTATAGCCTCTAGATTTCCTTGTTTAATTGAGTGTGGAGGTCGTGAGACTCTATATTCCCTTCTTGATTGAGGGTGGAGGTATAACCTTTGGATTCCCTTGTTGTTTTGAGGGTGGAGGTATAACCATTTGATTCCCTTACTGTTTTGGGGGTGGAGGTATAATCTCTTGACTCTATCATTTTTTTAAGGGTTGAGGTGTAGCCTTTGGATTCCCTTGATAATTTGAAGTGTGGAGATGATGGGCCTCTCAATTCCCTATGAGATATTTACTGCATGAATTAGTTGGTGGGTGGAGGTGGATGATCCTCTGGAGTCCCTATTTTAGTTGGCATATTTGATTTAATACCTTAATCACTCATCCTCAAGCTATGGAATCTAGCTTGGGGGTGACTACTGCCAGAGAGGCTTGACTACAATTTGTATAAGGTTGGGTGGAGAATTGAAGTCCCAATCTTAGTTGTATGGTTCAACCTATCAAAGATAAGTGTCCACTTATGACTCTTATGTTCTGGATGCTTTATGATTTTTTATTGAACTGATTTATCATGTCTTGTAATGATGAGGAATGAGGCATTCATGTATGAATGAACAATGTTGTTTTAAAGACATGGATATGGAATGTTTTAGATTCCTATGTTAAACTATGCATAATTCTTGTATAGATGGGTTGAATACAATGAATGTGTGAATCTTATGGGTTATTGATTTAGAACTATTGTTTGTGTGCTTGAATGTCAAGGAAATGAGTGAATCTCTACAGTGATCATATTGTTCGTAGGCTAGGTTTATTCATTCTTAACCCCTTTCTTACTTCAAATTCATAACCTTAGACCTATGTTTTAACCTCACAACCTCCTTATTCCTGCATTATTCCAAGAGTCGTGCCGTTTCCTGCACTAGCTTTATATTTCATATTTAAGGGTTACAAATTTACTTAATTAATTATTTTTATAGATTTTATAACTTTAATATTCTTTGCAACTAATATCTTCTTTCCTAAAGTATTTGGTAAGAAATGTATTAATCATTTATTTAGCATGGTCGAGTGTAGGTAGAATTCCTGCACCACTGGCAAATCCTAAGCTTTCGTGACAGCTCACTACCTAACGTGGACATCTCATTCACAATCAGTCATCTCAAGTTGGGCTCAGAGCAGAGATAAGTCAGGGACATGATAGATATTAGGTCGTTAGTCAAATGCTTAAGTTTAGTGTTTTGTTACAGCCGAAAGGCTTAAAATGTAATGTTGTTGTTATTTTGTTACAACCGAAGGCTTAGATCGTAATGCTAAATGTAATTTTGTTACGGATGAAAGCCTAAAGGGTGTATATAATGTAGGATTAAGATAGAAAATGGGAGCAATAATAATGCTACTGTAATTGTGGTATTTTTTACTTTTTCTTGTATTTACCTCATTCTGGGCTGGATTCGATTTCATCATGTACATTTGTTGATTCTGAAATTCAATATAAAGGGACTGTGCCATGTTATTTCAATCTTGTGTTTTAACTCTATGTTGATGCATTGCTGAGAGTTGAGTTTCAAAGTTTCTTAAACAAGGAAACGAGTTGGTTGTCTAGGGCCTAGCCAAACCAACTCATTCTCCCTCGCATTCTTCTTTCTCGTTAAAGGTGTGTTGATTTCATTTTAATGCAAGGCGTGAATTAAGTAGATGATTCTATTATTTCAAAAAGTTCAGGTTCGATTTCATTTAAATCCATTGTGTGACGGATCCATGGTGTGCATGCTTAGCTAAGTTTGATCTTACCTTTTTGTAATTTTTCTTTTCGAATATTAGTATTATTTCTACCTAGATCGTGCAAGCACGTTATTCCTGCACTAGTGCATTTACAGTTCTACAATTTGATTTCTTTGGTTCGTTACAACGTAGTCTTTCATTCTTTTCTATCATAATGATATTGATGCATTTCTGCAAGTGAGTGTTCATATTTTAGAAGTATTCTTGATATTCTGGATTGGATATGCTTTGGTAATTAAGGAATGAATGTTGTTATAATGCATTAATCTGTACCTACACTTTAAAATTTTAAGGAAAGGATCAAAACTCAGATATAATTTTTCAAAGTGAACCTTTCTAAATTAAAAAGATTAAAAAGGAAGATCGGATTTATGTGAATAACTATTGCAGGGATAAAGCATGCCATCACAATTAGATGATTTCCTTAGTTGCATGAAAGAGTTCCTTGATTGAAGAAAAGTTTTCTTTGACTTTTGAAGTTAATTCTTATTTTGAAGTTAAGTTGGGTTGAAGCATATTTCTATTTTTGAAAGCTATTTCAAAGTTTTGTTCACCTTTGAAAAATGTTTTCTTCAGTTAACACACTCTTTATTATTTTATGAAAGAAATCTGAAAACTTGGTGCAAGAATCTTTATTCTGGTACAGGAATCAATATCCTGATATAGGAACAGAGTTCTCTAGTCCTAAGACTTAGAGACCCTGCATGAGGATAGAAATCTTCATTGCAAGTGTAGAATATACTTCCATCATATAAACATTGTTCTAGTATTGGTGCAAGAATATTGCAGGAGTACAAGAATAACAACTCATTGTAGGGAGAAAGATCTATAAAGAAGTTAGATATCTTCAAGGTTTCAATTATTAATCTGACATACAACTCTACTAAAGATAGACATAGATTTCCATTTCAATTAATCAATATTTCTTACAAGAGTTTGAAAGTTCCTTCTATTTATTCTTCACAAAAGTACTTCCTTTCATATTCCAGCATTAGAATTTATTTGGTGTAAATTGTCAAGTGATCTTTTCTTTTCGATTCTGCAAGATTGTAATTAAGGAGGTAGCAATAGATTTAGGAAAGTTCATATCATTTCTGGAATTTCCTGTGCTTCACCTCTAAGTTTATGAAATCCTCGGGTTGACAATTAAGTGTTGAAGGAGTCTGCTTAACCACAATTCCTACAACCAGCATTTTAGTGTCGTTGTCAGGGAGGCGATTTGAAATTGGTAAGATCTTTCCGTTTTCTGCAGTAGGGGTAAGTGTGCTATTATTTTTTCTGTAGTATGCTTCTATTGTTTTAAGGATTTTACGAGTGCTAATTTTTTTATTCTTTCTAGCAATTGATAGACTATCTTCTTTACATCATTTGCATTTTGTTTTTTTGGGTTTGATTTTTAAAATGAATTCCTAAGAAAGGTAGGGGTCTGAAGCCCAATAAGGGCTGAAAAAACACTGAAAAATATGAAAACTCTTCTTATATTGGACCTTCTTTTGCAGGTAGAAAGACTAAGCAAACCCAGACTCATCACATTGGAACGGTCCACGTGGATTATGGAAACAACGACTCTGGTGTGACGCAACCCACGAAGGGGAATATGGAGGCTAAAAATGATCAAAAAGTCCAATTCAACAATAGTCAACCTTCATCTTCTAGAAGTGGTCCGATTGGAGGCACAACAATGGCTGATCATGAAGACCATGCAAAGGGGACTAGTGAGAATCAAGTAAATGAAGAGAAATCCACTTTTGGATTTTCAATAGTGAATTCTAAAGCGAATGTGAAAATGAAGAATATTTCACCCTCAACTCTTTGACATTTTCATGGTAAGGTGCACAAAGAACCAGATTCATTCCTTTTTGAGTTTGGTATGCTATGTAGGAGTAATGATTATTCTTCAGATGCCCAAAAATTAAAATTGTTTCCTACAACTCTCAAGGATTTAGCCTTGCTGGTTAATGGAACTAGGAGGAAACACTATAAGTTATTTGGAGCAAATGAAGAGAGTGTTTCTAAACAAATATTAGGAATATTGTAAAACTAGAGAAATGTAGGACAAGATCTTGACCATTGTACAAGGTGATGATGAGATTGTAGAGGACTACTTAGAGAGATCTTTGTATATACTGCAAAGGTCCAACACAAATTTGATTTAAGTACCATTCAAAAGTTGTTCCTACGAGGGTTTACTAAGGATTCTATACATAATTTGAATTTGTCAAGACAAGGATATATTTCTCAAAAAACTTTTGAACAAATGTGTGACTTGCGCGGGAAGTTTTCACAAAGTCAATCTAGATCCATTAGAAGAGGTCAAAGCAGAACTAACAAAGTAGGATATACAAATGTTATGATTATTGGCCTGGAGAATAAAATGGACAAAATGAAAATTTAAATAATGAATACTGCTACCAAACAGACTCTTTGAAATTTTAGCAAAAACTAGAAAAATAACAAGAGTCATTGTCTATTTTTTCTCCAAAATGTAGGAAAAAACATCCTTTAAGAGAGTGTCCTAGTGATATAAAGAGTGCTAATAAATGTGTGATCTATGTAGAGAACCATGCCACCAAGGAATTCCCCTCCATACCTGGATTGAAAGCTCCATTTGAAGGAGAGAGTTATGAACCCAAGCCATTACATGTCCTGGGAGAGCGAAGGAACTGGCCACTTGTAAGTGTAGGTATGGTTCCTGAACCACATTTTTATGGTTATAATGCACCTCTATATTCCTATCATAATAATAATAATCACTCTCAACTTTGGTAACACGGAAACCATTTTCACCATGGGAAATCCTCTCAACCTTGGCAACACATATGGAGAGGGCCAAACCATTCATATCATTCCTATCCTGCTCAAATACCCTCATATCCTCCTTCATATGCACTGCACCATATGTCACAACCATCTTTTCCCTATTTACCTTAGCAGAGTCAACCATTGTTGCCATTGCATTTTCCACTACCATTTAGACCACCTCAACTACCTGCTCAACTGATACTGAATCCTTATAATAAGGTGATACAACTAATACACTCGGTTGGACCGTCCCCTTCTCCTACCTATCGAACCTTACCGGTTAGGATAAATGAGCTTCAATTGAGATCAGGAAGGGTAATCAAACCAGAAAAACAAAAACAATCCATGGTGATCATTGAGGAGAAAAATGAGGAGGTAACTCTTGATCATTCGAAAAATAATGTCACCATTCAGCCCATCCTTGTACCTTCATATTCACCATGTTCTTCAAACCAGCCTCCCTATCTAGAGAGGTTGGCTATGGAGAAGACTAATCCCAAATCCACTCTGGCTTCAGAGTTAAGGAATATTTTCATAAAGTTTCCTTACACTAGGCTATTAGAGAAATTTCCATCTGCACAAAGGTCATTAGGGAGTTATGTCTTAAAATGCCACGAAGGAAGAGAGTAGAACCTCATACCATTCAGTTTGTTGGTAGAGCAGCTGAGTTAATAATAGGATGCATATCAATGGAGAAATATACAAATCCTGGAAGCCCAATTGTTTTTATCCAAATAGGTTATGTCCTTGCCTCTAATGTATTAATAGACCCGGGGGAGGCCATCAATGTTTTGACCAGGAAAACCATGGAACAACTTGGGCTGGACCATATTCGTCCTACACCCACCATGCTTCAACTTGCAAACACATCTAAAATCAAGCCCGATGGAGTATTGGATGATGTGGTTGTTTCTATAGATTCATGGGAATACCTCGTGGATTTCATTTTTCTTCAGCCAAATAATCCTGTGGGAGGAAATCGTTTAATTTTGGGATGACCATGGCTTTCCATGACTGATGCTTATATTCGATGTCACTCTAGTGATATGTACATTTCACATGGAGACTCTAGGAAAAAGGTCACCTTATATCCACCTGCTAGATCTATTCAGGAACTCAAGGACACTTTATGGTTAGATTATGACAGTAATGATGAGGAGACCCAATAGGTTTCTTTGATTCGTCATCATACTGAGTCTACCCAGGAGGGTGAATTACAATATTTCTTAAACAATTTAGACACTATGCCTAAATTTGACACACTTTATAGATATTTAGTCTATATTTTCAAGAAAAATATAATTCCCAACCTTCCTCATCACATACTGTAGCATCATCTTCCTATACTCTTGAGATCAAGTCCACGCTTGTTGAAATTAGTCCAGGCAAATCTCTACACATTAGCTTAGACTTGGATTCATATTAGCAAGAGCAACTTGTTACCTTGTTGTGATATCAACTAGATGAATTCGCTTGGAGTTATGAAGACATGAAAGGCATTGCTCCTGATACTTGTACTCATCATATATATATTCAGGAGGGAGCCTGACCTTTTTGACAACCCCAGAGATGAATGAATCCCATGCTAAGAGATATTGTTAAAGAGGAATTACAAAAACTCTTAGACACTATTTCATCTATCCCATTTCTGATAGTCAATGGGTCTCTCCATTAGTGATAGTCGCTAAGAAAGATGGGAGATGGCATATTTTCATTAATTACTGAGAATTAAACAAATCTACTCTCAAGGATTACTTTCCCCTTCCTTTCATCAATCAAGTGCTAGATACCCTTGTCAGTAAAAAGTACTTTTCATTTTTGGATGGATTTAGTGGGTATAACCAAATCCAAGTCACACCCTCAGATCAAGACAAAAATACCTTTACATGCCCTTGGGATACATTTTCTTATCAAGTGCTTCCTTTTGGGTTGTGCAATGCACCCGCCACCTTTCATAAGGTTGTGCTAGCTATTTTTGCTGATCTTGAATGTGTTGAGATTTATGTGGATGGTTTTTCTGTGTTTGGTAACTCATTTGATGAAGCTCTTCAAAATCTATAAAATTTGTTTCTACATGTCCAAGAGGCTCATCTTGCTTTGAGTAATAAAAAGTGTAGATTAATGTGCAAAGCAGGAGTGTTCCTTGGTGATTTGGTTTTTGACATAGGTATCTAGGTAGACCCCGCTAAAGTTGAAGTTATTTTTCATATGCCTACACCCAAAAAACAAAGGGAAGTGAGAGGCTTCCTGGAACATGTTGGTTATTAATGGCGATTCATTGAGAGTTTTTCCAAGATTTCTACCCACCTTTTTCGATTATTATCTAAGGATAGTGAATTCTCCTGGTCCACAGCTTTCCAATAGTCATTTGAGACATTGAAGGAAAAATTAGTACAAGCACCAATTTTGAGGGTACTAAACTGGTCCCTGCCATTTCACATTTCCTTCGATGCCTCAGACATTTCCATTGGTGCAGCATTAGGACAAGAGGAGAATAAAAAATCCTATGTTATTTATTACATCAGTAAAAATTTGTCACCTACCGAATTCAACTATACAGTGACTGAGAAAGAATTTTTAGCCATTATTTTTGTTATTAATAAATTTAGACATTACATTATAGGATATGAAGTTTATGTGCATACTGATCATTCTGCTATAAGATATTTGATGAATAAACCTTTAAGTAGTGGTAGAGTGACTAGATGGTTTCTTTTATTACAGGAATTAAATGTTACAATTATTGATAGACCAGAAAAGTCTAATTTTGTAGCTAATTATATTTCTAGATTAAATAATTCTGGTGAAGTAATTCCTGTTGGTGATGATTTCCCTGAAAAACATATTTTTTCTATGTCAGCAAAATCCCCATGGTTTGCTGACATAGCTAACTATTTAGTCATTGGAAAAACCCCACCTCACTTATCCGCTCATGAAAAGTGGAATATCATTCAAAAAAGTGCTTTGTATTCTTGGATATAGGGAGACCTCTTTTACACTGGACCAGATTTTGTTATTCGTAGATGTGTGAGAGAGGAAGAAATGTTTGATATCTTAAGATATGCCCATGATGAACCTTGTGGTCGTCACTTCGCTGATAACCTAATTGCGTATAAAATTTTATGCATTGGCTATTTTTGGTCTTCTTTGTTTAAGGATTCCAAGCAATATGTTAGGCTTTGTGATAGTTGTCAACAGAGGGGTCAACCTATTCAAGCCAATGAAATTCCTTTATGTCCTCAAGTTATGATTGAGCCCTTTGAAAAATGGGCTATTGATTTTGTAGGACCCATAAACCCCACATCTTAAAATAAAAAATCATATCTTGGATTGTACTGATTTTGTTACTAAATGGGTAGAGGCTAAAGTTGTTTCTTTTTCCACTGAGAAAGTTATTGTTTATTTTCTATTTAGTGAAATTTTTACTAGATTTGGTGTTCCTAGAGAAATTTTTTCTAACAATAGACCGTAGTTTGTTTCTAACTTGGTACAGGAAGTCATGAATCAATATAATATTTGGCACAGGAAATCTACACTGTACCACCTGCAAGCAAATGCCTAGGTGGAATCTACAAACAAGGTGATCGATCCATCCTCACCAAAATAGTAAACATGCATAGGAAGGATTGGGCAAGCCGATTTCCTAAAGCCTTATGGGCTTATCGAACCACTTGGATGAATAGCACGGGGCATGCACCATATGAGTTGGTGTATGAAAAAAATTCCATTTGTCGATTGAATTTCAAATAAAGACCTTCAGAACTGCAACTCAATTGGTTCTGGATCTCTTGGAAGCACAACAACAACATCTATTGCAATTAAATGAGTTGGATGAATTTCGGAGGGATGATGTTCAACAGAATATTTTGGTGCAACAACAATGCAAGAAGTGGCATGACAAGTTTATCAAGAAGAAACAGTTCCAACCAAGTGATTATGTACTTCTCTATGACTCTAGATTTAAACATTTTAAAGGGAAGTTCCATACTTGTTGGATGGAATCTTATGAGGTAATTCAAGTTTTCGACAATGGGGTTGTAGAAGTCAAAACTATTTTTTAGGAAACCAGCTCACAAAAAGATGGAAAAGATAGGTGAATGCCTTAGAATTAAGCCTCTTCGAGGGGCAACCTCCTTTACATTACACAAATGAACAATTATTGGATGATACAAATGACTAAAGTTGCCTTCTATATATAGGAGTCTAAGGGGTCACAATATAATCAAGTCGGCATAACAGTAATAATATAAGGGAACAAAAATAACAATAGTGAGTTTCTATGGGGCATACTAATAACAATATGGGGATAATAGGGGCACAATAATAACAATAAGGTATACAATGACAATAGTAATAGGGGTATCACTAGTATTATAGGGGCCCAACATGCCCCTCTCCTTCCGAAAAGTGTTTTACTCAATGCTTGAGTAGTTCTAGATGCTTCTATATAAAATTCTCATCCTCCCATGTGGAAGCTTCACTATTCCCTTTGAATTCCTTCAAACTATTTTTTCAAACCTATCTTATGCAAAATTTAAAGAAACTACACACCTTTTTTGCACTTTGTATTAGCTTGACATTGAATCTATTGTATCTCTGTAACTATGGATCTTGAATATCTGAAATCTCATCCTACGATAACCCTTTGAGTTCTCTTTATAACCCCACAAGTATGATCAATATTGGATTCTCCAAGGAAGAGTTATGCCAAATCTCCCATGGTGACCTGATTATAGACTAGTTCAGTAGAGCGAACTTGTATGATGTGCCACATGTCACTGTTTCGACCTTAGTATCTAAAACAGATAGACAAAAGACTAAAAACTGTCCTCTTTCTGAAACTTCTTACAAAATTTCATTGATGCTCAAAACAGAATTTATGACGATTTTCCCTAGGTCACCTATTTGGAATGTAATTAAGGAGTCTGCAAAAACCCTAACTTCGTCAGATCATATCTCCGCAAATATAGTGAGACAAGCTCTGAAATTCAAACCCGAAGTTCAAAATGATTTCGGCTCAAATTGGTTTTTGTTTTAGCTTCTGAAACGTCGTAGAAAAATACTTATAGCAAACATGGCATGATGACCTATTTGGAGTAGTGAAACCCTAAAATCCAAAGCTTTGATACCGAATGTTGCTGAACTCTCGACTAAAGGCCCGGAGGGATTTATCGCTCACCTTCCCGGTAAGAATGAGACTGAGTAGG
>APFE030800966.1:74452-87175 GCA_000404065.3 Pinus taeda
AAGGGAAATTTAACATCCATCTGATGGACTTCCCATTTGAAAGAGGAAGCAAGGGAAAGAACAAGGCTGATAGAGTTCATTTTGGCAACAGGGGAGAAGTTTTTAGTATATTCAATGCCTTCAACTTGTGAAAAACCCTTAGAAACAAGACGATCTTTATGTTTATCAACTTTTCCATATGGTCCATACTTGGTTCTGTAAACCCATTTGCATCTAACAAGTTTTCATCCCTTTGGAAGAGGAACAAGATCCCATGTATCATTTGCCAATAATGAATGATATTCTTCATCCATAGTTGTGTCCCACAATATATGGCCTGAAGCTTTTGCAAAGATGTTAGAATCATAATTCACTAAATCTTGAGCCAGTAAAGAAGAGGATCTATCGAATTGAGAACATGTACGTCATTGATCTATAGGATCACTAACAAGAGCACCTGCTCCATCCCGAGTAGCACAGACCCATTTTGGAAGCTGAGGAGCTAAAGGAGGATCCTGAGAAGGTGGGGGAGGATTTCCATCCTCGCTGTCATAATTTGAAGAAGAAATATTTTCAGAAGTAGAAGGGATAGAGAGAGGTTAAGAGTGAAAAATGTAATTTTGTTGGATATTCTGAAGATGTCAAAGGATATAGACTTATTCCACTTAATTCCAAAAATGTTATCATTAGAAGAGATGTAAAGTTTGCTGAAAATATATCGACCTATGAGCCTAGTTCGACAGCTTTATGTTTCTCATCTAGAATATGGGACCATGCTTCACTTCCAAAAACATGAAAGTGACTTACATCTGGTTTAATTGAGATCCATGCCTCTTCTGGAGTGATATTCTTTAAAACCTTAGTAGGAGTGCAATTTACTATGTAATTTTCACAGTTAATTACTTCTACCCAAAAACTAAGACTAAGTCCTTTAGATTGAAGCATACAATTAGCCATTTCCTTTAAGGTGTGATTCTTCCTTTCAATTACACCATTTTTTTGTGGAGTATATGGAACAATATGTTGCATTTGAATTCCATTCTCAGTGCAAAAGTTGATGAATTTGTTGTTAACATATTCTCCACCATTATCAGATTTTAGCTTAAGAATTTGATGTCCAGATTGTTTTTCAACAAAGGCCTTAAAGGCCAAGAACATGTTAAATACTTCACCCTTCAGTTTTAAGAAGTATACCCAAGTGCACCTCGAGAAATCATCAATGAAAGTTAAGAAATACTTGTAGCCAGAGAATGAAACAACTAGAAGTGGACCACATAAATCACTTTGCACAAGCTGTAAAGGGGTTGAGACGTGCTAAGAGGCATGTTTTTCAAAACTACGAAGCCAATGATGTTTTCCAAGTACACATCCAAAACAAACACCATCTGTGCAAGATACCATTGGAAGAACTGTCACCATATTTTCTTTACATAGATTTTGAAGGGAGCGATAGTTTAAGTGACTAAATCACTCATGCCAAATTTTGCTCACTTAAAAATGATGTAGCTAGGGCTACCAGAAACCTCTTCGTGTCAAACGAAAGGGATTCCTCATTGGAACATATGCTCCTAACACAACAGAGCAGTCCTCTCGGCCCGAAAGGAGTCATAAAGAATATATCTAGGAAACGACAGTCAGATGTAGTTGTACCGGCTTCATCTGAATCACCAACAGATGCGCCTCTCAAATAGCTCTGATACCATGTAGGAATTTATAGGGTAAGTTCCTCAGATAGAACACCAAAGGAAACTACTCACAAATAGATCATAGATCAAAACACCAGTATTCTTGATGTTGTTAAAACCCTCAAAGAGGGAAATAGTCCACGGCTTGAGCCAATGTGGCCACTTCTGCAAATTTATTAATAAAAGAATGAAAATTTACATAAGATTCTCTCATGAATGGTTACCCGACAAATGACCCTCCATGCTCTTTAAATAGAGATCATGGACCAATCAGGTGTTAAGCCATGGATGAAGTTTTGGTAATACCGAGGAGAGAATGAACCGTCAAATCACTACATATCGTGACCGTCAGATTGTAAGATAAAAAAGTACATAGTAAAGAAACACACTTTACCTAACTCTACACTAGACCAAGTTATACTTAAATATTTCCTACGTGTTGGAATATCCTAACAGATACTATTGGACAACTCACCACCTGCTTCACGTAACAATAACCTCTCGATCCTCACTGAGGTGGTGGCCCATATAGTGTTCAATGAAGAATATGTGGAGAAGGAAGACGACACACCCTTATCAATCCTCTTTAGTAATATGAAGAAGAGAAAAACAATGGTGAGTGCAAGCAAAGCAACGACGAAGGGCCATATGGATGATAGGGTGTGAGACACTAAAGCCTTGGATAATTTTGAAGTTTCGGGTACTGAAACCCCTGGTAAGGTGAATGTACAAGGTACTAAGGCCCTTGATAACATTGAAGTTCCCGATACTAAGACCCTTAGCGATATTGAAATTCTGGGTATTGAAACCCTTGACGATGTTGAAATGTAGGAACTAGGGTAGCTAGGATAACCTTGACCCTGATGATGTCAGCACTTGTTTGGAATCGACTGCCAAGCAGTCTGCACCAGAGGAATTGGGAGTAGAAAACTCCACCCTCTGTCTAAACATTCAAATAGATGATCTCAAGCAGCATGTTTAGGACTCGAGGATATTAAACCAAGCCATGAAAGAGAAGGATACAGTGCAGAAGTAGATAAATGCAAAGTTGGCAAGAGAAGTGAACGAGCAGAAAAGACAAGTCAAGATATAGAAATTTCATGCCTCAAAGTGTTATAAACGTCTTAAAAAGGTGACCAAGCAACTCAAGAAGGCTCGAGGTAGGAAGACAAAGATAGTGAAAGCGAATTGAAGGGAGGCTCCTTTGTTTTGGTTTTTTGCAGAAGGTAAAGGTTGTGTGAGTACACACAAAAGCATAGCGAGGGGAGGATGTTGGTAGGCTAACTTGATTCATTTTTAACCATTTCATACTTCAAATTCATAACCTTAGACCTATGTTTTAACCTCGCAACTTCCTTATTCCTGCATTATTCCATGAATCAAGCCTTTTTCTACACTAGCTTTATATTTCATATTTAAGGGTTACAAATGTAATTAATTAATTATTTTGATAGATCTTATACCTTCAATATTATTTAAAAATAATATATTATTTCCTAAAGTATTTTTTAAGCAACATATTAATCATTTCTTTAGCATGGTCAACTGCAAGTAGGATTCTTACACTGCTGGCGAATCCTAAACTTTTGTGACATCTCACTACCTAATGTGAACATCTCATCCAGAATTAGTCATCTCAAGTTGGGCTTGGAGCGGAGATAAGCCATGGATATGATAGAGATCAATTCATCAGCTAAATGCTTAAGTTTAGTGTTTTGTGATAGCAGAAAGGCTTAGAATGTAATGTTTTTGTTATTTCGTTACAGCTGAAAGGCTTAGATTGTAACACTAAATGTAATTTTGTTACGGTCGTAATCTTAAAGGGATGTATATAATGTAGGATTCAGATAGGAAATGGGAGTGATAGAAATGCTACTGTAACTGTGGTATTTTTTAATTTTGTTGGTATCTCCCTCGTTCTGGGCTGGATTTGATTTCATCATCTACATTTTCTAATTCTAAAATTTAATATAAAGGGGCTCCACTAGTTTATTTCAATCCTGTGTTTTAATTATATGTTTATGCATTGTTGAGAGCTGAGTTTCCAAGTTTCTTAAATAGGGAAACGAGTTGGTTGGCTAGGGCCCAACCAACCCATCTCATTCTCCGTCACATTCTTCTTTCTCATTAAGGGTGTGTTGATTGTGTTTTAATGCAAGGCGTGAATTAAGTAGATGCTTCTATTCTTTCACAAAGTTTAGGTTCGATTTCATTTATAGTCATTGTGTGACGAGTCCATGGTGTGCATGCTTAACTAAGCTTGATCTTACCCTTTTGTAATTTTTCTTTTCGAAGCTTGCTATTATTTCTACCTGGATCATGCAAGCATGTTATTCCTGCACTAAGGTATTTACAATTCTGCAATTTGATTTCTTTGGTTCGTTACAGCGTAGTCTTTCATTCTTTTCTGTCATAAAGATCTTGATATGTTTATGCAAGTGAGTGTTCATACTTTAGAATTATTCTTGATATTCTGGATTGAATATGCTTTGGTAATTAAGGAATAGACGTTGTTATAATGCATTAATTTGTACCTGCACTTTACATTTTTAAAGGATCAAACTTCACATCTAATTATTCAAAGTGAGCCTTTCTGAATTAAAAATATTAAAAAGGTAGATCGAATTTATGTGAATAACTATTACATGGATAAAGCCTGCTGTCACAATTAGATGATTTCTTTAGTTGCATGAAAGAATTCCTTGATTGAATAAAAGTGTGCTTTGAATTTTGAAGTTAATTCTTATTTTGAAGTTAAGCTGAGTTGAAGCATATTTCTATTTGTGGAAGCTATTTCAAAGTTTTGTTCACCTTTGCGAATTATTTTCTTAAGTTAACACACTCTTTATTATTTTATGAAAGAAATTTGAAAACATGGTGCAGGAATCTCTGTTTGAGTACAAGAATCAATGTCCTAATACAAGAACAGAGTGCTCTAGTCCTAAGACTTAGAGTCCATACATGAGGACAAAAATATTTAGTACAAGTGTAGAATATACTTCTAGCATATAAACTTTGTTCTGGTAGTAGTGCAAGAATATTGCAGGAGTACATGAATAACAACTCAATGCATGGAGAAAGATCTATAAAGAAGTCAGATATCTTCAAGGGTCCAATTATTAATCTGACATACATCTATATTGAAGATAGACATAGATTTCCATTTCAATTAATCAGGATTTCTTAAATGAGTTTGAAATTTCCTTTTATTTATTTCTTCGCAAAAGTACTTTCTTTCATATTCCAGAACTAGAATTTCTTTGGTGTAAATTGTCAGGTAATCTTTTATTTTTGATTATACAAGATTGTAATTAAGGAAGTAGGAATAGAGTTAGGAAAGTTCATATAATTTCTAGCATTTCATGTGCTTTGCCTCTAAGTTTATGAAAAACGTGAGTTGACAATTAAGTGTTGGAGGAGTATGCTTAACCACAATTCCTGCAACCAACGCATACACGGTTAAAATAAAGGCTAGTAGGTTTTGTTTCTAATATGTAAGCCCAGGAAGGCAAGAGATTTTCATAAGGTAATGTGTAGGTTTAATTCCTATTTTACTATTGAGGAATGTTAAATCCCTATGTGAATAAATCATGATGAATGTTGTGAGAATGACGAGGGGTGGTTGATCCCTGAAGACTGATATATTAATGTATCTTCATGCTCTATGTAATAATATTATTTGCGTGCAACATAATTGATGATTGCCTAAGTGATTATTTAGGAGTGGGTTACTCTTGTGTCCATTCAGAGTTTTAAATTGGTTTGAATGGCTGAGTACATAGGAAGTAGATAAACCTCTAATAATCAAATGAATTCTTACATTAAAATGACTTGGTTAATAGGTTGTTATTTACCTATATTCTTAGGAGAGATAGCCTTGGATGTGTGCGTGTGTGTGAACACATAGTTCTACCACACATTTGCAGGTCAAGTTTGGATTGAACTAGTACAAGCTCAAGAGGGATAGCTCGGAAGGGCTTCAATATACTATACTATGTCTATATACTATGTGTCGAAGCCTGGGCAAAGTCCCCTTATGTATGACTTAATAGTTTCCAAGGTGTGAGGGTTGGAAGCATAGATATTTCATAGGAAATGGTTTAAGGCACAAGCAAAACATGCATTCAAGTGTTATTACCAAGTGCAGAGGAAAGAGGAACCTAGATCATTGATATGAGTGGAGAAATTTATAACTACCCATGTGTCCTAGAGGTTTATTACCCTGTATATTTCAATGGGAGGATGGGTAAGTCCCATTGGGATTGAAATACTAGGACGATGTGGCGGGTGGAGCCAATTGTTATGCATTTGGCGCATTGTTTCAGAGGAACCCCAAATTACTTATGATTTGAAATTTGATTTACTATGTAGGAAATACTAGGTGGGACCCGCGTCTACTATGGATAATGATGTGTCCTCAGGGCCACATGGAAACCTAGGAGAAGGACATGTGTCAACATACTTCAAAGTTTATTGGGGCCATGTAGCCTAAAAAGAAGTAACATGTGGCATACTTAGAGTAGAGCCACGTAGAGGGCGATGTCACCCTAGAGGAAAAGGAAAGAGTATGGATTGGCTATGCATGCAACACACCAAAGTATATTTCCTTGAAAAGGACATTTAGTGCTTAGATGAGTGTGGGGAAAGAAGGATATTGTAGGGAAACAAAATCCCATATTAGTATGATTAGTTATAACCATGCAAGCCAAGAGAAGCTACAGGAAGAGATGCACCCTATTTTTTGTGCAAATCTCCAGCAATACTAAATCTTACAACAATATTGGGGAAAGAGATAGTGGTGTTTTATCAAAATATCCCATCTCAAAATAGTTTCAAGATGTATTTCCTGAAGAGATATCTAAATTTCCTCCTCATATAGAGGTGGATTTATCCACTGAATTAATTCCAGGAGCAACACCAACATCTAAGGCTCCATATAGAACTAGAACTATAGAATTAGTTGAGTTGAAGGTACAACTCAAGGAGATGTTAGACAAGCGCTACATAAGGCCAAGCATATTTCCATGGGGAGCACCGGTTCTATTCATGAAGAAGAAGGGTGGCACACTTAGGTTGTGCATCGATTTTAAACAACTGATTAAGGTGACCATTAAGAACAAATATCTCTTACCACAAATTGATGATCTATTCAATTAGTTAAGAGGATATGGAGTATTCTCCAAGATTAATCTGAGATCATGCTATCATCATGTGCACACTAAGGGTGAGGATATCCATAAAGAGTCCTTTAAAATTTGGTATGGTCATTACGAGTTCATGGTAGTTCCCTTTGTACTTACCAATGTGCCTGCAACTTTCATGTGCCTTATGAACAATGTGTTGCACTTTAACTTGGATAAGTTTGTAATAGTTTTCATTTATGACATTTTGGTCTATTCAAAGACCAAGGAGGAACACGAAGAGCATATGGTTGTAGTAATACAATTTCTAAGATAACATAATCTTGAAGTGAAGATTAATAAATGTGGCTTATTTCAATAGCAGATCCATCATTTGGGGTATATTGTCTCAAAATAGGGTAGAAGTTGATCCAGAGAAGGTTAAGGCCATTGTGGAACATTCCACACCTAAGAATGCGGCTAAAATTAGGCCCTTTATAGGAATGATAGGTTATTATAGGGCGTTCATCAAGAACTTATCCAATATTGGCCACCCAATTATTGCATTGCAAAAGAAAGGGAAGAAATTTGAATGGGCAACTAACTGTGCAGCAAGTTTTGATCAATAGTTGAAGAAATTCTTAACTGATGCACCAATGCTAAGAATAATAGATCCCGAGAAGAACTTTTTTCTATTCATGGATGCCAACAAGGAGGGAATTGGTGTAATCTTGATGCAGAAAGGCCAAATGGTTCGTTATGAATCACGAAAATTAAATGAACATGAGTAAATATATGTAACTCATGACCTACAATTGGACACCATCATCCATGCATTGAAAATGTGGAGACACTATCTTCTTTGTAGAATATTTACTCTAATGATTGATCATGGAGGGCTAAATTTTTGTTTGGTCGACCTAAATTAAATGAAAATAAAGCTAGATGGCTGACAAATCTCAAAAAGTTTGATTTTGAGATAAAATACATTAAAGACAAAGAGAAGATAGTGAAAATGAATTTTATAATAGCCATAAGTTCTTATGGAACTAGTCTTGAAGAAAGGATAAAAAATGTAGAGTAGGAAGATGAAAAATATCAACAACTAAAATAGAAATTGTGGCAAGAGTCTGATGGTGATCAAGAAAAGGAATATTGTCTCTCAAAAAATGGGTTCATTAAATTCATGAATAGGATCTATGTTCCAAATGATGGCAATGTAAGGAATCTAATATTGAAGTAGTTTCATGCTAAACCATACTCTCATCACATGGGCTATCAAAATAATTTGACAACCATCAAGAAATTATACTATTGGCCCAACCTGAAAAGGGAGGTGGTTGATTTCAACTCCAAGTGCATATGGAGTAAATAAGTAAAGACTAATTGCATGCACCCAACTAGCTTATTGTAGCCTATTCTCTTTCTAGAATGGAAGTGGGAAGTGATTTATATGGACTTTATTATAGGGTTGTGAAATGTTTCTAAACAACATGATGAAGTCATTATGGTTGTTGATAAGTTGAGAGAAGTGGCTCACTTTATAGTTTTCAGGTTTGCAAATTCAGCTATTGATGTGGCTCAAATATTCATAAAGGAAATCATGTGATTGCATGGAGTTCCAAAAATCATTGCCTCATATAGAGATGCTAAGTTCACTTCAAATTTTTGGAGGGAATTATTTTTAGGATCGGGAACTGAGTTTGTGCTTATCATAACTTACCATTCACATAAGGATGGACAAACAAAAATGGCTAACATAATTCTTGAGGAAATTATAAGAATGTATGCAATGCACCAACTAATAAGGTGGGAATAATATCTTCCACATGGATAGTTTGCATATAAAAATGGGTGTCAAGCATCACTAAGAATGACCCATTTGAATCACTTTATGGGATAAGTTGTAATACTCCTATCAGCTCAAGTGATATAGTGAATAGGGTCATTATTAGGTTTGATATGTTAAAGGATATGGAATAAGAAATGCAAACTATCCTAAGGAATTAAAGAGTGGCATGATACAAAATAAAATATCTATGCGAACCATCATAGAGTTCACAAGGTTTTCCAAATTCAGGAGCATGTTTACCTATGAGGTAGACCCAAGAAGAGCTCCTTGAAATTTGATTCATGTGCCAAGTTGGAACCATGGTTTTGTGGGCCATTTAAAGTGCTTGGAAGGATAGGGTTAGTAGCTTATAGGATATCCATTCTCCATCGATGAGATTTCATGATGTCTTTCATCTTTCATTATTGAAGAAATATGTGAAATATGTTATTCATGTAATTGATTGGTATGTATTATGGGTAGAACTGGAGGGAGAGTTCCAACTAAAACCTCTATGAATCCTAGATCAAAGGTATCTCATGCTCCAAAATCGAGAAATGGGGCAAGTAAAAATGTAGTGGATGCACTTTAGACTTAAGAAATCCATGTGGGAAATGGCTGACAAATTTGAGTAGCATATCCTTTTTTGCTTATCGATTGAGGAAAATGTAAACACATTGTAAATTGTTGGGCATGGAATCCCCCCAAGGCATTTTTTGGGGCTCAAATCCCATGTTTTGACCGAATGATGTTGTAAAGCTCCACGAATTGTGGGCATGGAAGTATGTTAGAGTGATAGGGTTGTCCGCCCTAGTTTGTAATTTAATGTCAGCCTACCCATGGTCTGTGGACCATGGAATTGTATAAATAGAATGAGGCTCTAAGTGTAAAATAAGAACCAAGTATGGAATAGTGAAGTAGAGGATAGAGAACAAGTCTAAGGGATTGAGTCATAAGTGTCTAAGTGTGTCTTTGGGTCGTAAAGTAGGAGAAGGCTCTGTAGCTGAGTGTGCAGAGACCTAGTTGTTTGCAGCTAAGTGCGCAGGGCAGAGTCGAGTCTGTAACCAAAGAAGAGAATAATAAAGAGAAGTTTTATCCAAATTTTGTGTATCTGTCCTTGAGTTATTACATGTTTGATATCAATTGCAAATATATTGTTTATTTACTGCATGGATTTGTATGAATGATTTATATTGCTAAGTATACTTTACACATGCAAGTAAGCTAAGTTAATCAACTAACTGTGGAATACTAGTAAGGACTTGGGTAATAACAACATTCGGCCCTCGAGTAGGGTTGCACGAAGGCAACATCTTAGGATGCGAGGTATGAATAAGTATGCGTAGCAATGTGTGCGCAGGGTCGAACCACTTGAACTCATCAGACATCTCTAGGGTGTGGAAACCTAGTTCTAGCACCCTCCCATACTACTTCAGGTGAGACCTCTGTCTGCGCTCCGTGGACTATTGCTGAAAGGGCCAGTAGTACCAGGATTTGTTTGGATAAATCACCTCTAAACCTGGGTTCAGCCCCAACAAGCCAACAAATGTTTCCGTTGCCAGGTTCCTACCTACAGGATTCAAACCGAAACATGAGCCCTCAATCAAAATACAAGGATGGTGTGCACTAGATTTCAGGGGCACAGATGAGGATGAGGTGGAATGGGACTAGGAAGGGATCGCGGGCAGTTGATTTTTTACAATTGCAAAGGGACAGGAAATTATGCCCACGATTGTAAAAGTCCAACGAGAGCATCATGTTTATATTGTACCTAGTTTCATCATGAGACAGAGGATTGCCCTACACTGATAACAAGGTTTCACAATAAAGGAATGCTCCAACCTCCCCTGAATGAGAATCTGCAAATGATGAGGTCTAAGACGCGTGAAGAGGACCTGAATGTAAACATCATGCTCCGAAGTGGTATCACAATATGAGATGACAAGGGAAAAAGCAACCTGAAGAGAGCGCTTGGGTTCACAAGGCTACAAAGGAACCAGAGTTCGATTTGGAGAGTGCAAAGGGGACATTCATGGAAGCTAAGAAGAGCTTCACAGAGGCCTCCACTTCAGGTAGTAAAGACAAACTAGAACCAGAGATGGACCCATCAATTCTTACTACCTTTTCGGAGACATGCATGAAGCTACTACGCGACAACAAGGCTATAAAAGGACTGCATAAATGCATCACTAGGTTCACCGTGTCAAGAGAACCATACATAGTCTGGAAGCTTAGGAAGCACACAACACAAATAGGAAGGGAAATGAGATTGATTGTGCAAATTAGGGAATATGAAATGGATCAAGTGATTCTAGGTTAGGATCAAACACAAACATACTACCAAAATAGACATGGGCACATGGGAAAACCCACATTGCAATGGTCTCCTATTCAATTGTGAATGGTGAACCAACAGAAAATCCTACCAATGGGAAGATTGCAGGGAATAACGGTAGATATCAAAGGTGCGAGCACACTTGCAAATTTCGAAGTGATAGAGATTGTCGATGAAAAAAATCCCTATCCCGTGCTAATGGGAATAGATTAGGCCACTGATATGAACAGAGTGATAAATATGAAGAAGTGCAAAATGATTTTCGAAAAAAATTCACTGCACGTAGTGGTACCTTTAGACCCTGTGGAAGGATCGTGCTACCCAGAGATAGTGCGCGATAATGAGAGAGACAATGATCTAGACTGTATCTACAAGATAACCACTCAGGAACATGATTGGGTGAATCGTACAGTAAATGACAAGATTTTGTCGGAGTGCAAAAGGTCCTGCACATCAGATTCGGACGAGGAAATAGAACGATGGCAGAACCGGTTACACAAGGTAACCACACTCAATTGCAACACAATGGTAAGATCATTGTGTTGCATGACAAAAGAGGTAAAGGATCTACCTATGTATGATGGATTGATAGCGGTGGATGAATTCATGAGAAAATTTGAAAGAGAAGTACTGGAATAGTAGCATTGTGATGCTCTGAAATGGGCATTGCGCATTACACCCGCAAGGTGGTGGGGTACGCGCTAGCAACATTTTGAGGATTGGTGTGAATGCAAAAGGGTGATGATTATATGATTTGGAAAACCTTAGCTGTGGAGGGAAGTTGATGTGATGGATGAAAAAACCTATGCACCCTCCTCTCTAGATGGGTATAGGCTTATGGTATGCAACCTACATGATCGCACACTGTCCTCATGATAGGAGACATGAACAAAAAGAAGGAGTGAGCGAGATGAGGGTGCAAACGATGAAGTATGATAAGACTAAGCACGCCAAAGGTTATCTACGGGGAAGCCTTTGAAAATTTCTGCGAAGAATTGAACACAGTCCACTATGTGAGACACACTGACTGGGACCTACGTGTACTAGCGGTTCTATGGGCTTATAGGACCATGTGCAAAAATCTAACTGTGCGAGCACTTTTGATGTTGAAGTATGAAGCAGGGGATGTAATCCCTATGGAGCATGCGAAGCCTAGTCCATGCATAGCAGCACCCATAGCTATGATGGTTCCGAAGCCCGAAACAAATTAATCACACAGCCACAAGAAAAAGAACACATTAGACTTGAGGAAGAAATCCGATGGGAAAACATTAGACTCCGCGAACTTGGAAAAGAATGGGTACGATTAAGGAAGAAAAGTGCTTTGATGGACGCAGAGGTCCAGAAGCTATAAGATGAAATAAAGGAAGAAATTCTCATCAAAAATCTGAGGATGGAAAGGCAAGGTCCATACGATCATACTGACAAGTTGGAGAACTATCACCATGAACTGGTTAGTCCGCTGCCTTGGCTTGGAACGTATATTGCCCACCAAAACAATGGAAGGTGGGGATTCTCCACAAACCATGTTGGAGGACAGGATGGAGCCCCACATGGGTGGTGTGAACACCTGACTAGCTGCGGGTGTTGGGTTGTGTTATATTCTTTCCACATAGTTAACAGGGGGTTTGAGGGGTACCCGTAACCCCACTTTATGGGGTCTAGGGCAGCGCCATGGAAAATTTTGGTTTTGGACCCTATGTTAGGTTGGGCGGACCCACCTATGGTTTTGTGCATGATTTTCACACATGTTTTTTGGACGCGATGGTTTTC
>APFE030800966.1:92036-121910 GCA_000404065.3 Pinus taeda
TGGGAAATCTCTGTGTATATGTGTTTTATGTGTTATGCTCTCGCATTTTTATTTTTCATGTGATTTAGAATTCATATGTAGGTAATTTCTGTATGGGGTTGAAACCTACAGCGGGAAGGACAATCTTAGTGCTCCAAGCATTTGAAAGGAACTGTGGGACTATAAAATATTTTTCTCAGGAGCTGCACAGTATTGGGGATGCGCCTAGAAGCAAAGAGTCACCGAGTCCGCAACCACGTAAAAAGGGTTGTGTTGCTGTGTGGGTTGGCTGGAAAGTGACTGTTGAAGTCACTATTCACAATGGGATTCTTGACTTGAGGCCAAATGGAGCAGGCGACAAGCATTTAAGACATGATTTATGGGCAAGATTTGGGAAAATCTTCTGCCAAGAAAGCATTAATGGACCAGAATTGGGGGGAATAGTCAAATTCGAATTCAAACGGTGCTATAAAACACACAAGGTTTCCCAACAAACAACACTTGGTAAATTAAGAATTGAGTGATTGCACAGAGCATTGAGCATTGAGAGCCAAGCGATAATTGAGCCCCTAAGTTCATGAGTCATAAAATACAACCTAGATACAATGGCAGCAACTAAGGATTGTTTGGGAATTGAAGAGGTAACCATTGGTGAGGCCGCGCAGACCCAATGGTGGAGGATGTTCCAGAAGGCGCTGGGGTTGTTGCAGAGATCCCCAAATCACCGCATACACCAAGACCCAAGATGGATAAATAGACAATGGCTCCAGTACACGTGTCCCTGACGAACCCGCTGCGCAGCAAGTTATCAATGGTAGAAAAAGGGAAATTTGTTGCAATCGATACAGATGAGGAAGAAGAAGATTTGCAAGCCATAACCATCACAACAGAAGAGGACAAAGATATGGAGGAGGATATTCAACCTATACACTCTGCAATGAAACTTCCCACATATGTCCCTCCATGGAAAGGGAAGACCAATGTGCCGAAGTACTTGGATGAAACCAAGATTTCACTCCAGACCCCACTCCTCCTAGATGGAATAGTATTTTAAGGCACGCACCTAGGCCACATGCCAACTATGAAGTTTGAAGATTGGGACCTCCCTGACTGTGAGAAGTTCCCTCACCTAGCAACTAGGAACCTCATGAAGCAAAACACTTAGGGGTTGGTGATAATGTTAGAGCTACAGAAGTGGCTACGTGGTGTGGAAAAGGTCGGGTTGTTGCACTTACTATGGATATCGCATTTCCATTGCATGTTAATCACCATTTTCGTCATTAGGCAGCTGCTCTGCTTGGTGCATGATGGGTATCTATGGCTAGAGGAGCCTATCCCCATCATAGCGGACCTCATTCACCATATTTTTCAGCTCCCCAGGAAAGGAAAGAACACTGTGACCATAGCCAAAGGAAAGGGCAGTGATTTTTCCCTTCTAGAAGCCATGAAGACAAAATACAAGTTGGAGAAGAAGAAGAGGGGCTACGCTATCCACAACATCAAGGACAATGGGGTACACTTAGCAAACCAACTCCTGGATAGAAAATTTATGAGGAAATTCCACGCCGATGAGGTACCAATACCAGTGGTCACACTGGCTGAGTAGTGTTCGGAGGGGGTCCAGTTCAACTAGTCTAAATTTCTTTGCGAGGAATTTTTGAAGAACTATCGTGAATCCGATGAGCAGGGTAAAAACTTCCACTATGTGTGGTTGTTGTTATCCATGATGCTCGTAGTGGGGGAATTTCCAAAGGATAGTCAATTCCCCAACATTGACAAATAATTACTGAAGGCCACGAAGTATGCTTCGCTCTGGGCCATAAAGGATGCGAAACGGATACGTGACACCAAAATTTTTTGGGTGCTCATGGAGATGAGCATCTGAATGTGGATCAATAGGAGGCTGCGCCTATCACCCACAGTGTACAATAGTCTATAGATTTTTGCAAACTTTAAAGTGGATATGCACAATTTGTTTATCAAGGCACGTAAGGATCTGGCGAAGCAAGGGACAAAGGTATCTTTTGTATCCACTGATGACACTTTTTTTACTATCTTGGAGACATGGCCTCCGAAATGGCGTGCCCCAGATCTGGAAAAACTTGAGAAGGTGGCAACGCAAAATAAGAAGGATGGTGCCAAACTACGCGTCACACAATTGGCTAAGAAAATGCATAAGGAAACAACAATAGCTAAGGAAAGGGCAGCGTGGAATGTGACACAAAAATCCACTAAACAGAAAAAGGCTACAGAAGTAATAGCAGCAACACAGGCAACAGAAGAAGCAACAGTGAAGGTGGATGAGGACCAAGCAATGTCCTCAGAGGGGCAGGAGGCAGAGGAAGCAGAAACAATGAAGGGAGCACGGACCTAGGGACTACGTCCACACATGGTAGAGAGAGTAGGAACAAGGAAGAAGGTCAAGGCCTTAAAGTTGGCCACTGACCCAATCACCTTAACCAAAGATGACCTCCATGACATCCGTTAGACGGTTCATGGTGCCACTAATGAGGTTGTTTAGGATTTTATGTAGGAGCACCAGACTATGTTGGGGGCCCTCAGAGCGCAGCTATAGGAGTTACAAGTGTGGCCCGCTCAGGTGGGTACCCTTTCAACCCACCTCATAGCAGGATTCTTAGCAACAGAGAAGATGTTGCGCACACGGATGGAAAACACAATAGTGTTACCAGAAGGGGCCCTAGTAACAACAAATGAGATTGACAGATTTGCGGTTAACATGATCAAAGGCCTTGGCCTTAATTTGGCTTCCCTTCCACGAGAGACATTGCATCTGCTATAGGATGGGATAATGGTAGAGTTGTGCGCTAGGGAGAGTCACATGATCCAAGTTCTCAGTGAACAAAAGATAAACATGGAACATCTTAGTCTGTAGCATGATGAATTGGTGTCGCAAAACCAACAGTTGGTGAGGGTGGTAGATGACGCTTGCCGACGTGTCTCGAAGCTAGCCATCCTAGTAGATCTACCACTAGAGGTGCAGATCCACAGGTTAGCAACATGAGACCATGAGGCTAGAGAAGAAATGACCAAGGTTCAGCTGGCGCTGAATCTTTAGATCGCCGAGATATGGTTAAAGGCATAGCCTTCCACTCCCCCTAACATCTAAGAACTACGCGGTAGCATTATCGCAACGAGATTGGAAGAAATTAGAAGTGCAGTACAAGACTGTACCACTTTGTTGGAGCAAGCACTTGAGGTCCTCACCACTCTGCAGGAGGACCCTAACATCCAGCACCTGGAGATAGAGGCACGAGAACTTCAACAACAGTATGATAGTGTCATAGGAACTATGTAGACAGTAGTCCTCACTCAGCGGCTTGTAAGGATGTAGCAAGCTAAGGCACTAAAGGAGCAGGTGGATGTGATGCAACATAAGGAGGTAGTTCTCAAAGTGCACGTCTAGCTGTGGATCGACGAGGATTTCACTATCACAACAAACATCAAAGGAAAGCTCGCACACATACAGGGGATGCACACGTTAATGCAAAGAAGCACCCCAGACACAGAGCTCTTAGAATAGAGTATGCAACAGATTCAGCAAGCACCGGCTTAATGCACTGCTGACATCAGCACAGTTGGAGGACAGTTGGAGGAACTTTGTGCCAATATCATAGTGCTGACAGAGTGACTCAAGGGCGAGTCACGATGTTTGTGTTGGGGGCCTGTTGGGTAGGGAATCCCCCCGAGGAATGTTTTGGGGCTCAAAGCCCATGTTTTAACCGAATGATGTTGTAAATCTCCATGAATTATTGGTGCGGAAGTATGTTAGAGTCATAAGGTTGTCCGCCCTAGTTTGTAATGTAATGTCAGCCTACCCATGGTCCATGGACCATAGGATTTTATAAATAGAGGGAGGCTCTAAGTGTAAAAGAAGAACCAAGTATGGAGTAGTGAAGTAGATGATAGAGAACAAGTCTAAGGGATTGAGTCATAAGTGTCTAAGTGTGTCTTTGGGTCATAGAGTAGGAGAAGGCTCTGTAGCTAAGTGAGCAGAGGCCTAGTTGTCCATAGTTGAGTGCGCAGACCCCTAAAACTGAGTGCACAAGTGGAGTTGAGTCTATAACCGAAGAAGAGAATAATATAGATAATTTTTATCTAAATTATGTGTATCTGTCCTTGAGTTATTACATGTTTGAGATCAATTGCAAATATACTATTTATTTACTCCACACACTTGTATGAATGATTTATATTGCTAAGTATACTTTACACATGCAAGTAAGCTAAATTAATCAACTAATGATGGAATGCTAGTAAGGACTTGGGTAAAAACAATGTTCAGCCCCTGAGTAGGGCTGTGTGAAGGGAACATATTAGGCTGCGAGGTACGTTAAGTATGCGTAGCGACGTACGCACAGGGTCAAACTGCGAACCACTTGAACTCATCAGACATCTCCAGGGTGTGGAAAACTGGTTCTAGCACCCTCTTATACTACTTCGGGTGAGACCTCAGTTCGTGCTCTGCGGACTTTTGCTGAAATGGCCAGTAGTACCAGTATTTCTTTGGCTAAATCACCTCTGAACCTGGGTTAGGCCCCAACAAGCCAACATAAATGTTATATAGAGTTGTGTATATAAAGCTCTAAAGCAATTTTTCTTGGACTTAAAGCATGTTTCTATTTTGTGTTTAGTTATAGGACACCAAGGACAAAGTTACTCCAAGGGGAGGGGTTTGTGACAGTCCCCATCTAATTCTCATTCATTGTAAATATTTCACAAATTTCGATTATAATTAAAGGCTTGAGAATTGGGACAAAAATTCTAGAGTTTGAGGAAGGAGGTTTCTTGCGATTTGAAGGAAGCCTGACATGTTTCATGACAACTATTGAAGGCTAGAAGGTTTGTCTTAAATGGATTGGTTTTACAAATTAATTGACCAAGAAAAAAAAGAACAACAAAATCATGTTTGCGTTGGATAAATATACAAGGAAGAAAGAAAAAATTAAATGGAGGATGGGATGCATTAACAATTGGGGGATAGATAAGTTAAAAAAAAAGGAATTTGGGAGGAAGGAAGTGCTGACACACAACATTTCCCACCACCACATAGTACAAAAATATTGTGTATGAGAAGTAAGGGTTGACAGTAATGTCTTCCCATGCAACCAAAAATGGTTACAACAACATAATGAAGGTTAGGAATTCTCGTGAGGGACAATTCCATGGACTTAGAGAGGAATGTGAGGAGATCACTCTCATGCATTGGGATAGACTATTCTAGATACAGAGGGAAAAATAAAATTTAGAATGGAGGGTACTCAAAAATAAGAAAAAATGGAAAATTCACGAAAAGGTGAGGGCAAATTACTTGTGCTACAGGGAAGAAAGGAAATTGTAGCATAAGTGGAAAAAAATAGCGCAAATAGCTTTGTGCTTCTATTGGAACTCTAGGAGCAAAGAAATCATTTATTTTAGTATTGGGAGGTGGTAAGAATATCTCTCAAGTGAGCACAGTAGTCTTGGGATTCCCTGCAAGGCTAGAGGGTGGAGATGGAATTTTCTAGATTCCCTTGAAAACTACGATGGAGGCTTGTCCCTTTCATTCATGGTAAGGAGAGTTCTTTAGTCCCCATATACTTGTTTCCTAGTTTATACAATGGGTTCTTCATTCCTAGTATTAATGGGTGGAACCACTGTGAGAAAGAATTGTTAAGGGTGGAGGTGTTAAGCCTATATATTCCCTCATTGAGTTTAGGGTGGGGGTGGTGAGCATTTGGATTCCCTCCTTGACTGAGGCTAGAGGTGTGAGCCTTTGGATTCTGTTATTGATTTGAGAGTGGAGGTATAGCCACTATATTCCCTTGTTTGGTTAAAGGTGGAGGAGGTGAGCCTCTAAGATCCTTGCTTGATTGAGGGTGGAGGTATAACCTATAGATTCTCTTGTGGTTGTGAGGGTGGAAGTATAATTTCTAGATTAATTTTTTTTTTTGTGGGTGGAAGTATAATCTCTACCCTCCCTTATTGTTTTGAAGGTGGAGGTGTAGCCTCTAGATTCCCTTGCAAATTTGAAGGGTACCTGTAGATTCGCTGTGAAATAATAATTGCATGAAGTAGCTTGTGGGTGGAGATGGATGGTCCTTTAGAGTCCCTATTCCAACTAATATATTTGGTTAAGAACTTAAGCACTCATCCTCATGCTTTGGAATCTAGCTCAAGGGTGACTACTATAAGAAAGTCTTGGTTACAGTGTGTCTAAGGTTAGGTGGAGAGATGAAGTCCCAATTTCAGTTGTCTGGTTCAACCTATCAAAGATTTGTGTCCACTTATGACTCTTATTTTTTGGATGCTTTATGATTGTTTGATGAATTGGTTTATCATGGCTTGTAATTTTTAGGAATGAGGCATTCATGTATGAACGAGCACTGATGTTTTAGAGGAATGGATATGGAATTGTTTAGATTCTTGTGTTAAACTAAGCATAATTCTAGTCTAGACATCTTGTATATAGTGAATGCATGAATCTTTTGGATTCTTGATTTAGAACTATGGTCTATGTGCCTTAATATCAAGGAGATGGGTAAATCTCTACAATAATCTTACTTGGTTAAAATAATGGCTAGTGGGTTTGTTTCTAATATGTATGCCTAGGAAGGCTAGATATTTGCATAGGGTAATGTGTTGGTTTAATACCTTTGATGTTAAGGAATTTTAAATTCCTATCTGAATAAATCATGTTTAATGTTGTGAAAATGATTAGGGATGGTTGATACTTGAAGACTAGTATATTAATGTTTGTTCATGCTCTCTCTAATATTATTATTGGTTGGAAATGAAGTTGATAACTCCCTAATTCATAATTTATGAGGGGGTTACTCCTATGTTCATTCTGATTCTTTAAATTGGTTTAAATGGTTGAGTATAGAGGATTTAAACAAACCTATGATAATAAACTGAATTCATGCATTAAAATGACTTGGTTACTAGGATGTTATTTACTTGTTATCTTACAAGTAAATAACATCTTGGTAACCAAGTCATATATATATATATATATATATATATATTATATATATATATTATATATATATATAATATATATATATATATTATATATATATATATAATATATATATATATACTATTATATATATATATAATATATATATATATATATATTTTATATATATATATATATGAATATGAATGCATATTTCAGCCACTCGTTTTCAGATCAAGTTTCGACTAAGGTATTACAAGCTTAGAAGGGAAAACCTGGAAGGGCTTGCATATATTATTGTATGTCCATATACTATGCATCGGAGGCCTATGAAAAGTCCCCTTATGCGTTAATGGTTTCAAAGGTATGGGGATGGAAGCTTAAATATTTTAGAGGAAAAGGTTTAATTCCTAGATAAACCATGCATTCAGGAATTATAACCAAGTGTGAAGGAAAGAGAAATTTGGCTCGTTGATATGAGAAAAGTACTTTATAGCCATCCACATGTCCCATAGGTTTGGTACCCTGAGTATTTTTATGGGAGGCTAGGTAAGTCTCGTTGGGATTGAAATGTCAGGATGAGGTGGTGGGTGGGGCCGATTGTTATGCATTTGGAATATCAATGAAGAGGAGATGAAAATCACTTATAATATTGTGAAATTTGATATTACATTGTAGGAAAGACCAAGTGGGAATCACATCCAGCATGGTTGGTGACATGGCCTCAAGGCCATGTGGAAACCTGAGTGAATAACATGTGTGAGTGTAATTCGGGGTTTAGAGGGGCCATGTGTCTTGAAAACAAGTGACTCGTGGCATAATTAGAGTAGATCCATGTGGAGGGTGAAGTCACCCCAACGGAAAGGGTTGTTGATGTCACTTGAATGCCTTCTCCCCAAAATTTCTAATGGAGTCAGGTGCAACCCCGCTAGGACTTAATCCCTTAGGTGATGTGGCATGATGAAACCCATCTGAATAGAGAAAAGTGAGATGTAATTGGCTAGAATGTGTTGAGATGGCAGGTGGTGAAATAGCTACTCCACATAACCTGATGGTTTGAATTTCCTGCAAAAGATTTTAGGCTGGGATGACATGGAATAGAGGTGCCCAAGTTCACATCCATAGTGAATTAAGAGAAGGCACATTGGAGGGAGTTCCATACGGGATCCACGTAACCTTGCTCCATTTTCCTTGGAATTCCCAAAGGGGAACCATAAGGAACACGTCTAGGATTTTACTCTCAGGGTGATGTGACCATGGAGGGTCGACTCCTATATACCTGATATACATTACATATGTGTTATATGTTCATCCTGGTAGATGATGAAAGGATTTTATACCTTACACCAGTATAGATGGGTTGGTACCTGAAGTAATGATGCCAAGTGTTGTTGAGGTGGAAAAGGCTTCAATAGCCACCAGGGCATCACATGGAGACCTTGTTGGTGCCACATGGAAAGTTAGATGATGCGGAACTACCTAATAGGTTAGTTTTTAGATGGACATATTGGTTGATCCAAGAGTTAGATTGGAGTAAATTTTATATCATTATAAATGCCTCGATGATATAGACACAACAATATCATCAATTTTATGTTTTGAAGAAAGTTGAAAAGTTCAAAAAATCTAGACCTTGTTTCCATAATTGGACCTTGGAGGTTGGGTCACCATAGTAAAACCTCCTTCTACCCTTACCTGGGGCTAGGAATAAGAGAGGGTATATTACAACAACATTACCTGCCTCAATTTGTGATTTATTTCCTTCTTTCAACCATTGGTTCTCTTATTATATAAGTTTCATTTTGACTTCCTTTGTTATGTCTATCTATTTTGATAAAACCTTATGAGTTATAGAGTTAGTTTTTATATTTGTTTTCTATTTCAAATCATCCACTAAGACTTTTTATCCCTTTAAATTTCTATAAGTTGATGCAAAATAAGTTGATCAAATCCTCAAAACTATATTCAAGGTGAATTCCTAATCTATGGCTACTTCCAAATTTTGTCAAGTCCGCTTGAAATTTTGGTATTCAGACTACAAAATTGTTGAAGTGTGATAAACTAGGACCTACTTGTTTTTCTATTACATCTACTTATTCTACTCTTATATTTGTATATTTTCCTCTTTCAATAGTTTATTTCCCTGTTATAGTTGTTTGTTTTCCTGCAACAAAAGTAAATTTAGGTTGACCTGTTATTTCACCAAGTGATTGAGAGAATCAAGTATATTTATTTGTATGTTTCGTGTTCCAAATTGTAGTTTATCCTAGGCCAAGTGGATCCATTGTTTGCAAACTAGATTTTCTTTATTTTTTTGGATGTTAGTGATTCTTCAACTTTCATTGATCAATGCCATATTGTGACTAATTTTTTTGTAATTTCATTATATAATTCCAAATTTGTGTGTCAAAGGGAAGTGTAGACCTTATCTTATTTGTACTTTTTTTATTACATTTCCTTCTCAAACTTCTTTAAATTTGAAGGTTTCAGTGATGGATTTAGTGTTTTCTCTATTGGTTTTCTTGGGTCAGCCATTGGTGGAGGAGTTGGTGAAGAGGGTCTTGTAGGTATAGTGTTTTCTACATTCTTAGTTGACTTATTTGTTGGTTTTTTAGATTCTGTTGGTATTCAAATTTTTAGTTGGCCCTCATTCAACTTGTTTTGTTGTTGATTATTGATGAGGATATTGATCCTTGTATTTTGTTACATCATGTTCCTTTTGTTTTTACTATGTGATTTCTCTTTCTATTTAATCAAGCATATGATGGTCCATTAGCTAATCCATTAACTACTTCCTCATTTGGTTATTTGACTGTTACTAAGTGCCCTTGTCATGCATTGAATCCTATTCTTAGTATGGCATAAGATTCCCTTGATTATCTTTACTATCAATATCCTTATCTTCCCCATTTTTATATTAGTTCTCCTCACTATGGTGGTCAAAGTGCTACCCTTCATCACTATTATTTCCTTCATCTTGAGTTGATTCCCTTCAACTATGTTGCTCCAACTCATTATTTCCCATTATGCTCATGAAAACAAGGCTTGTGAAACATTTCAGGTTTTGATGACTATGCCAACTTGTCCTTTGATGAGAAGGAAGTTTCTTGAGTGACATATGTTTGCTTGAGTGGTAGTGAAATTTAGGTTAAGTCAACATCAGCCAAGAGTTCTATTGTTTACTTCATGTGTGGATTCTTGGGGATGAATTTTGATGGATTATCCAACTAATTTAGATTTTGATTGTTGGTGCTTGAAGGTTGATTCCTAATGGTACTCAACTCTTGCTACTCATCTAGTGTTTATTTCTTATCTCTCCTTGTTTCCATGATTTTTCTAGGGCGTCCTATGTTTTTAATGATTTGAAAATTCTCCCTTTGGTTTTAGTGATTAATTCAACATAGTTTGATCTAACCCTCAACAAAGGAATTTCCTTGTTTGTGCCAACTTTCATCAAGTTTAATTTACCTTTTCTTACATCTAATGAAATATTATTGTCTGATTTTTTCTACTTTCTTCTCCATTTTTGGATCTTGAAACTCAATAGGTTTAAAATAATAGAGGATCTCTTGCCAACAGAGGTAGATATTTTCTTCAGGTTGGTCTTCCTATGCTATTATTTCCTTTTTATTGTAGATTATCTTCTCACAAGTGAACCAATAGTTCTATCTGTACCAGTCATAAAGGGGACTATGTACTTGTTTGCTTTTTTTCTTCTTCTACTTCTACATCTATGAATTGTAGCATGATTTTCCCTTGTTCCTCTAGTGTAATAGGTGCTATGGAGAAATAAGTGTTTGTATGTTTTTTAGCTTAGAAAGGATATCATACATTTTTAGTTTATATGGTAGCTCTTTTGGTGTAAAAGGAATGTTTTCAATGTACCAAAGCTTGGTCATGTCAATGCTCAGTTTTATGTGCACTAGGTTAAAGAGTGGTCAGTATATTCTTTGTGACACTTACCATAGGTGAGATACATCTTTCAGATTCATGGGCATTCTTGGAACATCTATTCAACTAGAAAGGACTCTATCATTCCTTGCATGACAAATGAAAAACATTAGTAATTGTCCATTATGGGTGTTTGAGGTTTGGTGACTTTTGTGTCAATTGTGGGACACACTTGGTCCATATATAACCAAATCAATAAGGAAGGGAATGTGATGGCTCTCCTTCAAGTTTTGAATTCTTTGCAACTTAATTTAATGATTTTGACAAAGTTTTCTAACTAGTTGAAATTTTTGTCACCTTCAATGATATAACTCAATTACTTCATGCATCATCATCTAGACAACAGATGTTTGACCCATCATCATAATACATAGTGATACTTTAATACAAACATAAATTGCATGTTGCTATGTGACATTGTTTATTGTTGAACATTTTTTAGTTTTTTTCCATTCTTAACCTAGTTAATTTTTCAATCTAGTAGCCATGTTCATTCACCTTGGATATAGTTTCACCTTTGTGGGAAATCCCTATAATCATATGTATGATCCCAAACATGATTGAAAGTCATCACTCCAATAACTAGTAATCTCTATGAAACTGTTTGAATAAATTTTGATGCTTCTTCCTTCCATCCTTCAAGTTCATCAATATGTAATGTCCACAAGTAATCTCTAATGTGTGGCCTTTCCATGATTTGGACTTATTTCTTCCACCTTCGAATAAAAAATCCATAAAATTTGAAAAATTTTAAGTGCTTATACCAAGGGATTTCCTGCATTTTTTCTTGCTTTATATTATGCATATTAACTAAAATCTTGGTTTTGGTATATTTATCAAGATTTTATTTGGTTCTAAGCTTAAAAAGGTATTTCATTGGTTCTTAATTATCCCCTTATTTTTGGCATGGAAATAGATTTTTTTTGGTTATAGGTTTCTTATAAATTTTTGTAAGTTAAATTTTCAATGTTGAAGGTCTCTTTGAATTTTTCAATGAAAAAAGGATTAGGTTCTTGATCTTCACAGCGATTTTTTGATCACTTGCAAGTAAAAATTAATATAGGAACCCTATATCAATGTTTTTTTTTACATTTATTATAGCTCTAAATGCTAATTCATGTGGACAATGTGTAGGGCCAACTAATGTTTTTTGGTTGACTAGGTTGGTTGATGATTGTTCTAGTCAGTATGCATAAATGTATCATGCCTACCAATTTGCTTGATTTCTTTTTTCTGATGATTTTTTTGACTTTTATGATTTCTGTATTTTTATCAAGTTGCTATGGTTAGCTCATTTTCTTTTTATGGTTGTTTTGGCCAACTTAGTTGGGTCTTCTTTTCCAATGTACTTTATCCACACTTGGTTCATGAGTCAATTTCCTTGTGTTAGTTAGTCCAAGTTGTGTGGTTGATTTCTATTTCTTAGTCAATTTTGTCTTCTTGCTAATTTGACATATAAATTAAATGTCTTACTTATTTCGTTTAATTAAGTACACTTGTCTACATTCAAGTCCTTACTCAAGTTTTCATAATTCATTGAAGATATTATCTTTGCAAGTCTTTTTGTTTCTCTAGTGTCAAAATTTCTTCTTTTAACCACTCCATACAACTCTTATTTGATCACATTTATCTCTAGTAGGGATGCTCTATTTCCATTTTTTTTCTTTGTTGCAATATGTAAAGGATGATGATTTATTATTTCCTAAAGTTGTCTATGTTTCCTTAAGTAAATTACTATTCTTGGACTATTCTTTACCTTAATTTTCATTACAAACTATCATATTTTTTTTTTTTTTTTTTTTCCTTTTGATCTTTTTATTTTTTTCATTATTGATTTATTCATATAAAAGGTCAACATGAATGGTTCTTGACCTAATTGATGCTTATTGGTGCTCCTGAGGAGGCTTTCACTATTAATAATTTCTTCAATATAAATTATAATATTGCTTAAGTGGAGTACCATTAACACATTTTCAAATAGGTGCCCTTGTAAGGCTTCAACTGGACTACCCGATTTAGTATAATATTTTGTATTACAAAGGGACCTAACCTAGAAATCACTAAGTTATATGGATATTTTTAAAATTATTTTCATATAAAAATACCAAATCTCCATTCTTTATGTCCTTTTTCATGATATGTCAGTTTTTCCAAGCTTCTCGTTGTGTCTTTTGTTTTTTTGATGATATATAGTCATTAATATGATTTCTTCTAATTTTATTAAATTGATATAGGTGCTTTTGCTAAACTATATTCAAGTCACATTTGAGGAGCAATGAAACACATTTGCCCAAAAATGCAATGGGACTATGATTTCCTATCCATAAACTAGTTTAAAGGGTGTGTTCCCAGTCAATATTTTATATGCAATTCTATAAGCCGAAAGCAGTATTGATACCTTATCATCCTAATCATCACAACTAGATACCACATATTTTGTTAAACCTTTATTCAAATTGTTGTTGAAGGATTGAACTACACCATTATTTTGGAGATGATAGGCTAGCATCTGTCTAAGTTTGACAATAATTTCTTTTTAGTAATACTTGGATTGTTCCATTAACAAAATGCATTCCTTGATACTTGATAATATCTAGGAGACACCCAAATATTGTAATAGTATTTTCATATATAAATTGGCTTCTATTTTGTACATTGTTTAACTAGCTCACTTATGTTATTTCTTTAAATATTCAATTGTTGTAATGATATATTTTTCTCTTGTCCATTCTCCCTTTAATGAATTGGGTTGAAAAATGCAATAGCCCATGTTTGAAATGGTAAATGAGGATTTACTAAATTCAAAGGAATTTCATTCTTCCAAATATGATGACACATGGTTGATAAATGTCACATTTCTATACTTTTACCAAAAAATTGTTATGTAAATTAAGCCACCAAAGGCCAACTTGAAGGATCTTATTTTATATCATTTAATTTAGATATTAGTTCCCATGATACTGACATGTTCTTAAGCTATTATTCCTTCTCATTCATGTTTTAAGGAACATCTCCCATTTATTTGAGTATCCAGTCAATATTTTAAATAAAGCAACTTTCATTACTAACACTCGTTTTATCTATTTAGAAGATCATCAACTATATTCCCCTCTTCAAAGAATTGAACTATGTCTACTAAGTTCATTTAGGTGGCCTCAAATTGAAATAGGTGAGCATTAGGTAGACCATCTTCTCTCCCTATCAGATCTTCACACATGTCATGTTGGGAGACGCAACCAATTCACACATTCTTTTTAATGGGTTGTACTGCTATATTAAATTTAAATTGTTGAAATAGCAACACCGATCAACAAATTCTTCCTTGATGTACTAATTTATTTACTATGTATTTCAATTCTTAATAAAAGAATGTGAACAAGTTTCCCAACAAATAATAGAGAAAATTTTGTAAGTAAAATATTATAATTTAGCCTTATCTTTCTATTGTTCAGTAATTTATTTTTACCTTATTCATTTTAATTGGGATAGGAATTAGGATGGTCAATGGTGTTTTCAATTGGTTGATCCAATACCATTTTTACTATGATGTTTAATGCATCAACATGAGCATTAAATTTCTTTTCCAAATCAGGGAATCTCAATATTAGTTACTCAACTATTTTCTTTCTATTAACTAATAAGGTGCATCACATTCTTCATTACATACAAATTTTGTCTCCTTTTTAAGGAGACCATCAATTATAAAGTGATATAAGAATACTCTCGAATGAATTTCCTATAATATCAATGTATCATGTAAAGATTTTGTTCAAATTTCGATTGACCAAGAGTTTTGAATAGAGGATGAATTTGATTTTTCCCATGTATATTTTTATTCTATCTTTGCATATGACATGCTCCATCAATATTCCAACAAAAGTTGCTAATATACACCTTTTTATAATGAGGGAAGGGTCAATCTTCTTGCACTTTTCCAACATTTTTTAGGAAAAATGGTATCACTCTTATTGTAAGGGATCACTTTTGTTTTTTCTTGAACCACTTTAGAAATAGGAACATGATTCATGTATCTAGAGAATCCGTTATCAAATGAATAACATTCATGTATTGCCACTTCCTTAATTATATTGTGAGTGAAATGGGTTGGAAATGGATATATTCTCATTAGTTTTCTAATGCCTTGGATATCAACAAAAAATCTAAGGTTTTTTAGGTCATACTTGTTGGTTTGGATGACCATTGGACTTTCCCATTCATATTTATCAATAAAGTATATGTTACCAATAGCTAGCATCCATTCTATTTCATCTTTTACAATGGCCTTATACTTATGTGTTAGTTTTTAAGGACATTCTTTAATTGGTTTAGTACCATAAATGAGTTTTATTTTCATCTCTCCCATCTCTTTTACATGTCCTTTTAAATATTTTGTATTCCCCGGTAAAAACATCTCGATATTCTTGCATTAGGTTGGCTATCTCTACTTTTATGACCTGTAGTCTCATATATAAATCATTTTTGGTTGATCACTTAACAAAACGTTAATTTATTTTACTTTTAATTAAACATTCTCCCATTATAGTGTCTAAGATTAATCAAGTTTCCTTTTCCCTTCTATTATTTTATTGTAGGTGAGTAGGAAATCAACTTCTTAGGATTTTCTTTACTAGATATTTTAGGACTATTTTACTTGTTTCCTCACTTTCAAGTGAGCCCTTTTCCTTTTGAAACTTATTAATGGAAAAATTACATTTTACATGTCTAAAATATGAGTAGTCAGTTTTTATTGATTATAACATGATATGAAGTTACATGTCGAATTCAAACTAATGTCAACTTTATCCTTGAATTTTGTTATTTTCTAATGAATTTGGGGTTTCAATAAAGTATTTTATTTCTTGAACTAATTAAATTAACTTGGATTGTTCGAGTACAAGTTTGAGGTCCTTGATAAATTTTTCTTTGATTTCGTTCCAAGAAAAGGTGCCTTGCCTTGCTTCCCCTATTTCATACCATTTGTAAGGTATATCAATGAGAGTGTTTGGAAACATATGTAGATCTACAAATTCATGGTTGTATGAGTCTATTCATTTTCACATTGATGCACATGGGTTATAGGGTTGAAATTTGGCTTGGATTTTGGAATTCCAACTTGCACAAGAATATTCTACCACTAAATCACTCCATGAAATATGTGGTGGCTATTGTCTAATTTTGTAGTGGTGAAGCAAGCATCTCTAGCCATCATGTTACTTGGGTAGTGGATAACTATACCAAAATCAACATTCTTTCATTTTCTTTGATGAATTTCGATACCTTGTTCACGTGGACCAATGGGTAACTTCATTCTTTAAACTTCAGTGGAACTAATAGTCCTAAGTTTATATTTGTTGGTAGGATAGTTGTTCTTTGTTTAATTTTATTTTCATACAAAAATAAATACTATTTTTACTGAAAAACTCGAGAGAAAATTTGGAAAAAGTATGTCCTCGATGACCAATGCTCTTTTTTTTACTCATAGTTTTCATTTTTCATTCATATAGTTCAATATCTAAATTTTGACCGACTAATAATGATAAACCTCTTATAATTTTGACATATGAATTTGATTCAAAATTGTATTTTTTTCATGCATAATTTGATATAACTTTCAAGCTTCTATGTCTTCATCCACGCTTCATCCCATTGTTTTATCTCCTTCAGGTTAAAATAAACTAATTTTTTTTTATGTTGTTTCCTTTAAGATTCGATAGTCACTTTATTTTATCACCCTAGTGTTGTTTAACGAATCGGTAGGGATTCCTTTGAATAGTTGGGATCCCCTTTATGATAATGTCAATGTTTCTTAGAGAGCCAGTGGACTCAAAAAATCTATAATCTACTAGTTTAAAATAATTAATTTTTTTTAAGTTAAGGTCATCTTAATATTAGCTATAAAGCCCTAGAAAATAGGTGATTACTTTTATTAAAAAAATAGGTGATTTTTTTCTCATATAATTCTCCTAACATGCTCTTGATCTTGTAACAACATGTAGGCCTTTGGAATTTAAGACTTCATGTTTGGGTACACTTTCAAGTATATTTAAAAATTCATTTATTCATGAATTTTTCTAGTATGATACGACAATCATCCAAATAATGATCTCTAATTCCATATATATAACAAGGTTTAAGATCTAATGCCTTCCAATGGGTGATTGGGGTAAATATACTTATATTTCTAGCATATGAAGTAGTATTTCTAACATCAATCAAAACCTCCTTTCACTCCTCTACCATATTGTCTATTTAAACCACCTATATTTCATACTCTTCCTTGATATTTGCTACCATGACCTTGATATCCATCATTGTTTCCTCGAGTAACATTCTAGTCTATCACATATGTATGCTATATAGTGTGGTAATTTGGCTTATTATGCCCACTTAACTAGTATTCTTGTGTGAAGTGGGTTGCTTCTTCATACATTGTGCACCATTTAGGTTTTTCATTCTCTAGGATGAGGGGGAAATATCTAGTTGTATGACATGTTAGAGATAGGAAAAATTCATAGTATATTTTTTATTTCACTTAAAAGAAATCCTAGTGTATTTAGAATGGTTTCTTGTATTTGTGATTACTTTTCATGTGGTCTTCATTTATACTATTAGTACACCAAATTTCATTTTTTATAATAACCAAAATTCTTATGGTTGTTATAGAATTTCTAGTTTTTATTCTAAACTTTTATTGGTAAAAAAGAAAGTCAATGACTAGTTGTCATCAGTCTCAATCTATTAATATTTCTTTAATGCTTCTTCAATGACTAGATTTCATGCATTCATAGTGATCCTTCAATTCTTTATATAAATCTAGACATATACAAGTATACTAGGAGTTGTTCATATTTTTCCTTTAGGAAATGGAACCTAAAGAAATACTTAGATATTTTTTCATACGCATGCACCATCTCAATTGGATTTTTCTTAATTTTTTTAATGTTTTTAGCAACATGATGTGTAAGATATCATGGATTAAATAATGAAACAAATTGTCTTTAATTTCTACTTTTGTATTTGATTGGTCATTTGTGAAATTCATGAACCATGTTAATATTGTCTTTCTTAAGTTGTTGATGAACTATGCCATCTAATTATCCTCATTAGTTATGTTGTCGTCAACTCAAAATTTATTGCACAGAAACAAATTCCATTTTGGTACATCATCACCCTCGTAAACTGGGATGTGGTCTAAGCCCATTTTTTTATTATTATAGGTTCATACATTATATTTTTATTGCAATTTATGTTTGGTTGGAAAATGTAGAGATTAAATACAATTGTATTATGACTAGATTAGTCAATGACAGGTTGGTAGACATGATTGGTGCAAATAATTTCTCTGTTTTTATCAATATATAAATAGTTTATTATTCTATGTCATGATTCATTAGGATTATTTCATCGATCTTGAAGACTTCCTCTATATGTTATGTAAAATTTATTTTCTGAGGACATGGCAATTTCTGTTGAATACTAACTGATTTTGGAATCTTCTTCTTTAATAAGTAGATTTGGTAAGGGGGCATGTCTATAATATCCTTGATGTGAAGGAGTATATTTCCATCTCCTTGAGTCCTTTCCTAACTTTGATATATCTATGTCATTTAGATCAAAAGTCATTCATGCAGGTTGCATTACTCATCTATTCTATATCATATCTTGGATGGTTTATGATCTATATGCAATCTCCATTGGAACACATATCTAATGCAAATATTAGCATCTCTAATGAGAGATTGAAAAAGCACAGGGCCCAGATCATTCACATCAATAGCTTTTATTATGTATAATAGTTGAGAAATTGCACATTTTTCCTTAACCATTTGTAGAATTGTACTCCTCACAAGAGCTATAGGGGTTTCTCCTCTCAAATATGGTTTGTCATTGCCAATATCATATTAATATAGTGCACCAATGATAAACCACTCTTGGGGTTATTTTATGTACAAACTTTGACGATCCTTTGCATTACAATTCTCCTTTCATTTCCTTTGTCTTTTGTCTCATTCTCATTTTTGAATGTCAATCAATTGTTATTTTGCTTCATTCAACATGTAGTATTTCTCTTTGATTCTTCTTCTAATGTATATACTCTTTCAATATACTTTCTCCTTGTCTCTAGAATTGTACTCTTTGGTGTGGTCAATTACTCCTATTGAGGAATATCAGAAATCATCAATGCTCCCCATCATTAGTATTGGATTACTCTAAGTTGGTGATAGTGCACATGATTTCCATGTTCATTTCCTTAATAAGAAATTCTAAGAGTCACATGTATCTTTGAAATTTCACTTGAGGAATTATTCCCATTCACTTTTCTTTTTCTCCCTAAATTTGATGGTGGTTGATGTAAACGAGTGTGGTAATTGAAAATATGGTTGAATCCCTTGAAAAAAAAGAAAATTTGGTAGCATAGAAGTTATAGTACAAAAGAATTCATAACGAAGATCATTATAAAACCTTTCTTTTGCTTCTTCAATAGGAATTTTGTCATCAACTACTTGTTATTCACAAAATACTTTCGAAAATTTCTCAATCCGCTCATGCAAGTTTGTTTGATCCGCATTAAAAAATTTGATCATTAATCGGTCATATGGATTGCATTTATTCCTTAATAGATCAATTAATGCATTTGGTTAGCTCCTTAGGAATCTTTTGTGATTCTCTATGAATAATTTCACTCTTGATTTAGCTAAGGTCAATTGATTTCTTTGTGCATAGTTTTTAAGGTAATTATTGATCTTGCATTCTCACATCACATGTATCTCTCCCAGGACCAACATCCATGCATTCATTATCTTTAATTGCTTAGGTTTAAGAACTACTAACAATAGAATCAATGTTGTAATAGTTCATAGGAAGAAATTACCAATAATATCCTTCGGCAAAGCAATATGTAGTATTATACAATGATATGTAGCATACACATGGAGAAGAGGGAAGAAGAATACAATAGTGTGAAGACTAGCAATACACACTTTATTGACATGTCATGGAAAATACTACCATCCTTCTTCTCTATTACAGTGTACATACTTATACTCAAAAATATGTTATAATATAGTTGTAACAATGTAACTACTTTAGTTAGTTGACTCAATGGCATGGTCAACCAACTTATAACCTTAACTAGATAAACAACTTCTCTTCAACTCCAATGAATTGTTGGGTCCATTTAAATGAATCAAGTAACCCCTCCAACTTTTTACCTTAAAAATATGTTATTTTATATAATTGAAAATAAATTCAATTTTTGGATATTAACCATCAAACGATTCCATTTAATTTTAAATCATGTAATACTTTAACGGAAAAATTAAATATATTTTTCGTATCGACAATTTTATAAAGATCATAGTCACTTGTATAATTTAATAAAAGTAATGGTTACTTTAATTATCCTTGGTTAACATTAGGTAGTTAAAACTATTATTCTTATTAGTCCCTCTCGCCTGCGGCACGGGACTATAGTAATCAATATTTTGCACTAACATCAGTCTCTTCATAAATTAAGCAAAATTTTGATTTTATATTTCATAAAGTCGTTTCTTCACCATCCACTTACCCTATCAAATAGTTTCAATGTTTTTTCAACCAATAAAATTTTTTGTGATCTTATTTGGCCTCTTCCACAGGCCAAGCTTCATTTTCTTTGTATAAAGCTTCATAAGCTTCATATTCTTCATAAAATTTCCTAAGTTGAAAGGATTTACCTCATTCCTGTTTTCCAATAGGAAGTAATGTTGGCATTACTTCCTTAGTATTAAATGTTAGAGTTAATCAATAATATTTATTTTGCACAAACATGTCTTATAGATATGTTGGTTTCAACTTCTACTGTCACTTACGCCTTGAGTTGTTGAACTACACCACACCGCATGGTTATCCGAATCACTTGACTGTCTGCATGTACTTTGGCACATGGTTGTCTGCATTTACTCTAGCAGGCTCGACCACCCTATCACTACCTCTGAATAACAATATTGCAGTACTACCTATTCATGAACATATTCTTCATCTTCCTCTGCAATATTTCAAAGTCTGCATAAGTAGACCACATGTCTAGCACCGCTTGCAAATTTGCATGTATGTCTGGCACCGCTTCCAAATTTTGCATGTAGTCCACATGTATCAGCATCTCCACTCACATGAAGGGCAAGGAAGAGCTAGGCAGAGCATATTTCTTACCTGTAATGGTGGAAAATCTTCTACTCCTTCATGAACCTCCTTGCAACTGCAATTATCTTTGCTTTTCTCCCTGCAATAGCTCCAAAAGCTCCAAAATAGGTGTATCCTCATCAATACCAGAACTGCATGAATGGGAAAGACGTGAATTCCACTGGTCTACTATGTAAATTGTGGGCATCATTCTGACGTGCATCCAATCTAGAAGGAATCAAACCAAAAACAAAAAATAATTGATTCATAAGCATAAACTCAACATAAACTATTATACCCTTTGAATACAAGAAAAATGGTTTCCGTTGTATATTTATTTTTTTGGGCATCATATTCATTAGAGTTATTATAATCAATCTTTATTTCTATGTGCATCTATTATAATCAAAATCAGGGTGAAGGAAAGTATTGACTTCCAAATTGACTGCCCTTCATTGCACCATCGAGAGTCAGGCAGGCTGAAGCTACTCCCTTGCTAGCTAGCTATGGGTGGGTGAGCCTACTTATGAATTATCTTGTCGGCGTTGAAGCCTAGAATCATCAAAATATTCATAAGTTACATCATATATATTCTATTTGAATCATATCTAAATCAAATATTGATAAAAGAAAAACTTGAACAAAAACCCCAACAAATACGAATCATTTACAGTATATATATTCAATCATTTACATTATGAATATTCTATCTGAATGAAATATTGATAAAAAAAACTTGAACGGTAACCCCAAAAGATACGTCACCCTCCAGCACTGCCCACAGTGTACAAAGTCCTTCATTTGCTTGAGCTTTTCTATTTTTGGCAGTGTTGAATTCTCAAACCTTATCTCCAAATAGTTGGCATGACCTTCATTATCTTTATCAAGAAGTATACTTTCCTTATCTAACGTTCCCCTTTATTAAGCATATATAGCTCCAAATCCTTTCCTGAGGATGCATTTCAGGTTTAGGGCTCAGGTTCAATAGCCTTTACTCACATCCTGCATAATGTTGTATACAAAGCTACGAGGAAAGCACAATGGAAGTTGAAAGCACAACACATAGATATGTTAAATCACCTTCCATAAATAATAATATGAGTTACCACATACCAAAACCGACATCAAATCACATACACAACAATCTTATGACCTTGATTCCTTATCTCGCTTGTTAGAGCCAGTCCTTTGGCCTTCCTTCAGTGATCAAAATGGGCCTCTTATTATGTATATTTTGTTAGATGTCTTGCACATGATCTTCAGTGAAAAACATCTCATAATCATGTTCATTAGAAGAAGCTTGGAAAAATATTTCCAATGGTATATCACACTCCCAAAACTGGCTCCTGAGTCAGAAGACATGATCGAAATGAATGATTGATTCTTGGTTATGCATGTTTTGAGGTCATTTGCTGCACATAGGGACAAGTTTACTACAAAATCAGTTTATGAAGTAATGGATCGGGATTTTACAAAAGCGAAATAGGCTTTTTTCAACCACATAACAAATAACAAAACCATCCTTTAGTTTATGCATAGGTGTTACTATGTGGGAGATATGCAGTTATACTTAAAATCTACATTTAAACAAAACAATTTTTTCATTTGTTTTACTATTTTAGTCATTATAGTGTGACAACATTTTACAACAGATGGAAAGTAATTTTGAGAAACCTAAGGATTTTTTTGTCAACCATGAGCCATATAACAAAAACCTCTTTTTGTTTATTCACAATTGTCCTGAACTGTAATATTTGACTAGATCTTTTCAGCCTATTTTTACAGATTTTAATATTTAAGGATTTCCTGTTTTAGAGATTATTTTGCGACACATATTCTGAGAAAATGGAAACAAATTTCCAAAAAGTTAGAGGTTTCTTCTCCAAAATAACCTTATCTACAAAAATGTCTTTCATTTTTGTAACAAGTGTTATGGTTCAAGATATACGAATTCATCTTTGACACCCATTTTTAGAAATCCTGTCCTAATTTAATGTAACTATTTCTATCTTGAGGGAGATGGTTGAGCTCAACTCCTTTAGTACAGGGATGAGCTAATTGTATATATTGTATGAATTTAATAGTTTAATAGGTTGGATTCTTGTAGCAGAGGGAGGCTTCATTGGACTGTGTAAAGTTTTCTTTGAATATTATTTTAATGAAGCTTTTTTTGCTCTTTAAATTTGGGATTCATCACAGTGTTTAATGTGCAGTATGTTTTTCTTGTAAATTCATTTCCATGCTTTGTTTTTTCTGCTAATTTGGTTACAACATTTTCTAAGAGAAGTGTTAGGAATCCATCCATGCACGATGCTCCTTTCAAAATGATTATGTTGTTTCATGTAGTGGTTATCTTTTCAGAATCCATCCTCTGTTAGATGCTCTGTGGAGTAACCCTGTGCTTCTCTTTGTTCTAAAGTTGCCACTGTGGATCCATCCCCTAATTGATGCCTGCAGGGCAGCGGTCTTTTCCCTCTTTTCTTCTCCCATTACATATTTAATCTGGCTGAACATTGCACTTACTTTGCCCCAAGTTTGCTGGCAGAAACTAGCCCCAACTCCATAGTCCACTAGTCCTTTCTCTTGCTATTTTCGAGCGAAAAACCTTTCAAACAAATCCCCGCACTCCATAACTAGCCTAAAATTCATTTATCGCAACCACATCTTGTTGGCAAAGAGATATCCCTCTCTGGTCTGGCAAGGCTAGATGCCAGATCAAAAGCTTGGTCTGTGGTTACCTTGGAATTTCCTCTTCTCAGCCTTGAAGTTTATTCTGAGTGCTAACATATTAACGCCATTACCGGGGATGAGGTGACAGATCTTCTTCGAGAAAGATCATTCAAGTTTCAGATCTAGTTGTTGATGGTGGGCAGTGATCAGACACATATGAAGGCTAAAACATCCACATAGTGACTCCACTGTTCGAAATCCCAAGTTTCAAAGTATTGATGGTGGCTCCACTGGATAAATGAAGGACTCAGATGTTGCTTCTCTCTATTCAAGGTATTCATGTATCGATTTTTCTAATCTTCCTGGTTTTCCTAATCAATTACCAAAGGATGCATAAATTTTGAGTAATGGCCCTAAACTCAATGGGGAAGATATGATTTTGACTCTTGAACATATATAATATTTTAAAACATTTGTGAAAATTCTTAGAATTAAAAAGGAAGATGTCTTCATCAGATTATTCTTTGATTCATTTCAAGGAAAATGTAGAAGATGGATTGAAAGTTTTCCTATCAGATCTATTAAGTCATTCACAAATTTTTGGCATATCTTTCTTGAAACATGGATGGAGAAAGAGGAAGAATTCAAAATAGAGGTGCCCTCTATTCAAGGCTTTAGAGAATGGGAAGATATGTGCACAAACGATGAGGTAGATGAGAACTTTTCTTCATCTCTTTCTTATTATTTGAATTCTTGTCGATGTAGCCATGAAGTTAAGCTCAATTTTTTGCAAAAGTTTGCCATCAAAATTGAAGGAGATCTAACTAAATTGGAGACCCAAATATAGTCCCAGGATCTAGACTGTCAAGTCCCATTCTTTGGGGACCTTTTCAGCAGAAGGAAAAGAAGGTAAGGTTGCCCACAGATATTTGCATTGATAGTTTGTAGCTAGAAGCATGTATTGAGGACTTGGGGTAGAAAACAGAGTCTGGTTTCTTCGATCCTATTGCAACGTACATGGAATTTTTTTTTAGTTTGAATGATAAATTAGATTGTGTTTTGCACAACCAGGGTCATTATGTGTATGTATGGCTATCAACATTTACATTTGTGTCCTAGTTCACGCACTTCCAAGTAGCATCCTTGTCACAGTTACTTGATTGGTTAATATGGCATTACAACATCACTTGATCTATTGATTTTTCTACAAAATAGGGTAGGTTTGTGTATAAATAAGTTGCCCAAGGAAGCCTTTCAGTTTTCAGCATTTGTTTTAGTTTCTTAATGTACAGGTTGCATGTGTATTTTTTTGTTGTAATAAGTTGTTCAAATTTGTAGCTATTTGCCCGTATTACCCAATGGATGAGGCATTAATCTACACGTTCCTAGAGATCTATGGTTCTTGGCACCTCCAAGGAGCTACCATCCCAGATGGCGCCATTGTTAGAGTCAGTGCTTTGGCCTTCCTTCAGTGATCAAAATGGGCCTCTTATTACGTCTATTTTTTTAGATGTTTTTCACATGATATTTAATGCAAAACATGTCATAAGCATGTTCATCAGAAGAAGCTCAGAAAAATATTTCCAATGGTATATCATACTTCCAAAACTAGCTCTCAGATCAAAAGACTCGAAATGAATGATTGATTCTTGGTTATGCATGTTTTGAGGTCATTTGCTGCACACAGGGACACGTTTACTATAAAATCAGTTTCTGAAGTAATGGACAGGGATTTTACAAAAGTGAAAGAGATTTTTGTCAATCACATACCAAATGACAAAAACCTCCTTCATTTTATGAACAAGTGTTACTGTGTGGGAGATATGCAATGATATTTGAAATCTACATTAAAACAAAACAAATTTTTCATGTGTTTTACTGTTTTAGTCATAATAGTGCAGTTCCATTTTACAATAGATGGAAAGTAATTTTGAGAGAGGTTTTTCTCCATAATAACCTTATCTACAAAAACCTCTTTCAGTTTTGTAACATTGGTTATGGTTAAATATATACGAGTTCATATTTGAAACCCATTTTCAGAAATTCGGTCCTAATTTAATGTAACTATTTCTATCTTGAGGGAGATGGTTGAGCTCAACTCCCTTAGTATAGGGATGAGCTAATTGTATATATTGTATGAATTTCAGAGTGTAAGAGGTTGGAGTCTTGCAGCAGAGGGAGGCTACATTGGACAAGTGTTAGGAATCCATCCACGCACAATGCTCCTTTCACAATGATTATGTTGTTTGATGTAGTCGTTATCTTTTCATAATCCATTCCTCTGTTAGATGCTCTTTTGAGTAACCATGTGCTTCTCTTTCTTCTAAAGTTGCCACTGTAGATTCATCCCTTGATTGATGCCTACAGGGCAGCGGTCTTTTCCCTATTTTCTTCTCTCATTACATCTTTAATCTTGTTGATTATTGCACTTACATTGCCTCAAGGTTGCCGGCAGAAACTAGCCCCAAATCCATAGTCCAATGGTCCTTTCTCTTGTTGTTTTCGACCCAAAAACCTTTCAAACAAATCCCCGCACTCCATAACTAGCCTAAAATTAATTTATCGCAGCCACATCTTATTGGCAAAGAGATATCCCTCTCTAGTCTGGCAGGGCTAGATGTCAGATCAAAAGCTTGGTCTGTGGTTACCTCAGAATTTCCTCTTCTCAGCATTGAGGTTCATTATGAGTGCTAACATTGCTTACGCAAAATTGCTATTTTACTCCATATCCAACTGTACAAATAAAATGAGAAGGAGAAAACAAACCAATTTCAAATTCCTAGACTTGAAGGAAGAGGAAGCTTAGATTGAACAACGGGGCATGTAGGGCATTGGTATGTTTCTTGACCTTTCTTGTCCTCAATTGATTTCTCTTATGAGTTAATACATTCATAGTGTTCCAGTTGTTGTCAAGTATTGGTTATTCTTAGTGTCTGGGTTGTGGTGTCCAGCGAAAGTGAAAGTACAATAGAAATAATTGTTCTCTATGAGCCAGAGGAATGAGGATTAAGGATAAGACTGCCCTAATAAGTGTCTCCATCGTAAATCTTTCCATTACTGAAATAAAACCTTGAAGGTCTCTTGGTTTCAAATTCCAAACCCTAACGACCAAAAGATTTTTGCAAGAACCTTCATAGCTTTGTAAGGTTGATACATTTTAAGTCAATTGACCACCACTGTATTTTCACAACCCACCAATGTTCATTCCCTTTCAAAATCCAACATCTTCATGCCCTTCTCCCTTTGATTTAGGTCACCAATCACAATTTGCATCTTTCTTTATTTTTGCACATAATCACTGCGATGGAAACTAAAATTCACTCATGGTAAGAAACCCTAAAAGCATTTTTAAGAAACCATGAAAAAATTTGTATTTTTATTGTTTCTGTTTTTTTGCATGCAATTTTGAGCATGTGCTTAGAAATGTCATTTCTCTTTAGGTTTTTTGGTAGAAACGTGGCCATGCGGGCACTTGAATATGGACATTGGGAAGTTGAAGACACGTTCTGATAGAAATGTGGCCATGCAGGCACTTGAATATGGACATTGGGAAGATGAAGACATTTAAATGGGCGTGTGGCTATGAAACAGTCCATTGATTCCAAGTATAATAATTCCAGGCCATGAAACTTTATGCCCAAGTATAATAATGCACCTAGTATAATAATGCAAGGCAATGAAAGTTTATGCCAAGTGTAATAATACAAAGCAATGAAACTTTATACCAAGTATAAAAATGCTAAGTAGTGAAACTTTATTATACTCATTCGTCAATACACTACCCGTGGGTTACATTTTATTATCTCACTCGTTGGATCAATCCATGCTATAGTGTTTAGGTAGGATACCGCCCAAATGTGTGGAATCTTCAAAACCATGATTCAAATCAGTTGTGTGTTCTTCAAATTTCCTAGCCACCGTTGATCCAATCACATCTAATGCTTAAAACTTAAGTTGCACATTTGACTCTGCATAAAATACTCTGATTATAAGACTACACAGCCACTGGGTTGCTAGGATTAGAATATCCTGCCCTCTTTCCCCTGTCTGTGAAATCATTGTCGAGAACTTCCATTTTTAATGAATAAATTACCCTTCATTATACCTCTACGTTCACTTTCTTTTTACGCCCCAATTCTTTACCTAACATAGTCATTACACTTTTTTTCTTGCCTTTCCACTTGGGTCTCTCACGCCTACCTTCTCTTGCCCTCCCTTTAGCGGTCCCACTAAGCCTACTCCAAACCCTTGATCATCGCTTCCCCCTCCATAAATAGGTGGACTTTTAGAAGTGATTCTAGTGCCCTTCTTTCTTTTAGATCTAATTGATACATTTTGTTAAGGAAGCATACTCCATATGGAAACAACTAATCACCCTTCAACTCATATCCTCATTCAAGAGGCTACTCAGTTGTCAAACAATGGGGGGGTAACCCCCACTTCATTCTACGTGGGCATGGGTTCCACTAGATCGTTTGATTAGTTGATGCCTCCAAATGAAACCCCTTAATGGATAGATCAAATGGTACTTTGAAACACACACACGGGCAGGAGGGATGAGGGAAAACATGGCTGGGACTAGGGAAGTAACTTGAACTATGCGCATATACGTACTTTGTATCAATGAATGAAGGCCACTTTATAATGGTCAATGGGTTCAAAAATTGGATTTTTTCAAAGCTATGGTTCTCGATTTGGCTCGAATGTTGCCTCTACTCCTTGCGCCTCTGTCATTGATGGCTAAGGATCTCGATCTCATCCTAGAACTAGCACTATGATTGGATTTGTTGGCCTTGGTACTGGGTCTGAATCTGGATTTGGATCTCTATATGTATTTGCACCTGTCTTTGTTGGCTTTGGAACTAGCACTATGACTGGCTTTGTTGGCTTTGGTACTGGGTCTCAATCTGGATCTGGCTCTCTATATGTATCTGCACCTGTCTTTGTTGGCTTTGGTACTGGGCCTTGATCTAGATCTAGCTCTCTATATTCGATGTTCCTTCCATTAATCAATCAATTGCCCAAATCAAGGTAGTAAGGGACTCATATACTCACATACTAACATGGCTCTACCACATTAATACATCTAACTACTATAGGTTTTTTGTAGTTCAATCTATTTTATTACTAACCGCCTAGCTTTATTATAAACCATTACTATGCTCTTTCTTTTATGGGTCAACCCTTGGATAATATGATGTATTTAGAGCAATTTCATTGATGCTAGGCAATAACGTAGTGTTTACTTATTGTAGTTGGTACTAATAACGTGTGTGATGTAATGACTAAGGTAGTAGAGATACAAGTAGAATCTGCTGATAGCCTTTTTAGGGCTCCTATACCATGCCTTTGCAGCAAATACCACCCACCCATCTTACACAGTGCATTCAACTATATTTCAGATCTCCTTATTGAATTCAATTACCAACGCAGAGATATTCGTTAAACAGATGTGAGAAGATTAATTAGATCACCTATGAGCTTGGTCTCAATGTGTTTTTTCGTTCCCTGTACCCGAATGCTCAATCATATCCGAGATTGTTCGTGACCTAGTACTTGGAGGGTGAGCAGTGCCAATGATACAAGAAACACTTATTACTATAGTGCTTGAGCCATAAAGTACCCATAGAATCCAAGCAGTTACTCCTTCATTAGCTCACACCTATTCTGGTCAGTGTTGACTAGGCATGTACTTTCATTTAGGATAACATAATACTGCATGCTTGGCTGAGCAGGAACCGAATACTGCATGCTTGGCTGAGCATGAACCAAATGCTGCGTGATTGGTTGAGCTAGCCTAAGATGTGAGTCGGAGGATTTGAAAACTGCCACAATTATATGGAATTACTAAACACAATTTCTATTCAACGAGCAACACTTCCAGCTCGACAAAGACTTGTTGCTTAGCAATCGTTCTTCTTGATAATATGCAATTAAACCTCAAATATTATTCTTATCAATGAGATATAATCAAGCTTCGAATATTATTCCTATCCATAAGATATATAAGCAAACTTTGTGAAAAATATTTAAAATATTACTTTGTCTTATTACGCTATAAGTAAAAACACCTTCTTTTAATCAAAATGTTTATATTTTTATTATAATTATGGTGATGGTTTATTAAAGTTATTTGTAGATTTTAAACCATTAAT
>APFE030800966.1:124051-154515 GCA_000404065.3 Pinus taeda
GGTTGCATTTCCCATTACCTCATTACAGAAAAAAGGGAAAACATTTCATTGGACCCCAAATTGCCAGAAAAGTTTTGAACAATTGAAGCATCTGCTCACCACGGCCCCTATTTTGAGGATAGCTGATCCTGATAAGGATTACGTGGTATGTACGGACGCAAGCAAAGAAGGAGTAGGTGGAGTTTTAATGCAAGAAGGCAAGGTGGTCGCCTACGAGTCTCGAAAATTAAAGGAGCATGAACAGAAATATTCTGCTTATTGATTTAGAGTTGACCGCTGTCATCTATGCCTTAAAAATGTGGAGACATTATCTTGTGCGCAGAAAATTTTTGCTGCTCACTGATCATCATAGCTTGACCAATTATTTCAGCCAGCCCACCTTAAACGCTTGACAAGCACGATGGGTGGACTTTCTGAGCGGCTTTGATTTTGAGATAAAACATTTACAAGGGAAGGAGAACCGGGTAGCGGATGCCTTAAGCCGGAAAGTACAACATTTGTATGAGGTCTCTGTCAGTGGGTGGAAGAGCCCCATTTTGGAAATGGTCAAAGAAGCTTCAAGACAAGATGCTAATTATCAGCAATTAAAACTGCAGCTACAGCAACCTGCTAACTTGACAAGCCCACCAGATTATGAGTTAGATGATGCAGGAATGATACATTTCAAGCAAAGATTAAATGTACCCAACCAAGATAAAATTAAAAATCTGATTATGGACGAGTTCCATGTCAGCCATTATGTGGGACATCTAGGATATCAGAAAATTATTACTGCCATCCGAAAAGAGTATTTTTGGCCAGGAATGAAGAAGAACATTGCTGAGTATTTAGCACGATGCCTAGAATGCCAGCAGATTAAAGCAGAACACCAGCATCCAGCAGGATTACTACAACCCTTACCAATTCCAGAATGGAAATGGGAAATCATTTCCATGGATTTTATTACGGGATTACCTAAGACAAAAAAGAACAATGATTCTATTATGGTGGTAGTGGATAAACTAAGTAAAGCTGCACACTTTATACCAGTACAATCCACATTCAAGGCCACACAAATTGCTCGTGTTTTTACGAAAAACGTGTTTAAGCTTCATGGGCTTCCAAAAACGATAATTTCAGATCGCGATGTGAAGTTCACATCAGCCTTCTGGAGAACGCTATTCGCTGATTTAGGAACCCAACAAAAGTTCAGCACAGCATACCATCCTCAGACCGATGGACAAACTGAACGAGTGAACCAAGTGGTGGAAGATATGTTGCAGGCATATGTGATGCAGCAACCCACGTTGTGGGAAGAATATCTACATTTGGTAGAATTCGCATATAATAATGGATATCACACCTCTACACAAATGAGCCCCTTTGAGGTTATGTACGGTCGAAAATGCTGCACACCCTCTAGTTGGGGAGGACCCGAGGATAAACTAAGCTTGGGACCTGAGATGCTTAAGGAAATGGAGGAAATGGTGAAAAGAGTGCGTGTGAATTTGAAGGCTGCTCAAGACAGACAAAAAAACTTTGCTGATCGGAAAAGAAGATTTAAGGAATACCAGGTCGGTGATCACGTGTATATCAGAATTCAAACTAAAAGGAGTACCTTACAATGGAGTGGGTGTTCCAAATTGGCACCCCGATTCTGTGGACCCTTCCAGATCCTGGCTAGGATTGGCCCAGTGGCATATCAGCTCGCTTTTCCAAGCCACATCCGAGTCCACAACGTGTTCCATGTCTCGGTACTCAAGAAATATGTCTATGACCCCAAGCATGTGATTCAATGGCGGGATATTCAGGTAGTAACTGTTGCCGCAGTAGACTGTTGAAATTGTTATTGAAAGGAAAAAGCTAACTTTGGAATTGTGTAATGCAGGTCGAACCGGAAGGAGAGGTTCTGGTCGAACCTCTGAACATCCTCGACCGGAGAGAAGTGCAGCTGCGGAAACGAGTTATTACCCAAGTTAAGGTCCAGTGGCGACACTATGGACCTGAGGAAGCCACTTGGGAAGATGAAGAATTAATGAGAAGGATGTATCCAGTTCTGTTCGTAGCTGAAAGACACCGGGACGGTGTCCAATCTCAGGGGGAGGAGATGTGATGACCGGATAACTATGTGAATAAATTCTCTGTTTTTACCATTGTAGGTAAAAGGTGGAACATAGATTATTACTTTTTTTTTTTATATAATGGTGAAAGTATTATTAATTCCAAACTGAAACTGAATTGAGTTAATTGCCTATAATAACTTTGATGAAGAAGTTATTTTTCTTGTCTGCTAGATTGATTTTCTTTTAACTACATATGTATAAATATATATATCAAGAAACAGTTGCCAAGAAGGGGGAAAAACCCTAACTGTTTTCCTATCCTTCCATAGAAAGATGGAAAGGAAAGGCCCGGGCTGTTAAGGAACAGACGGGGGGGAAAAGAAAAAAAAAAAGACAAGATAAGCAGAAAAAGGCAGAACAGAAAAGGAGGTGCTAAGTCTGGTGAGGACCAGATAGCACAGGCATAGAAAGTGCGTGAGAGTTTGCTGAAGGCAGAGGCCTGGCAATGAGCTTGGGGGGAGATTAGTCTACATCGATTAATCTCGTGGTTGGGTGGAAAACAAGCGACAAGAGATAATCTTCTCCAAACTGGAGAAGGTCCGGAAGCCACGGGTGATAGTGCAGGTATGTACTGTTACAGCTGTTTTAATTGTAGAAGAACTGATATCTTTCAATAACAGATAACAGTAGTTCGTCATTGAAACTTTCTGGTGGTAGTTCCAGTATATTAATAGGAAAAGGATTACACTCAGTTGAAAAGAGAAGGACTATTATACTAGTTTGATAAACGCTAAGTCATATAAACACATTTAGTGGATGAACAGAGTGTTGTCTGTTAGAGTCCCATAAAACTTAGGTTCCTTATTTAACTTAAAACGTGAAAGGTGTACAGTGGAATAAACCTGAGTTAAGAATTAACCTGAGAGGAAGGATGTCTGGGAAAACTTCGGTAGGCTAATGCCACACCAAATTCCTCCCGTAACATATAGACCGCTGGGTTGCGGAAACAGTAACTTTATATACAGAAAATGGAAGAGTTGAGTAATTGGATCCGTATGCAATAAATAAGATGGAAACAAATAACTGAATGAGTTGTAAATAAACCACGGCAAACATATATGAGTTGAGGTGAGATTCGCTCCCTCATACTGTATTAACAAAAGATTCTTAAAATCATATGCTGTAAATGTGATTTTATATCCCCTACTGAACAATATGATACAGTACATCATTCAACGACATTCATAAATATTTACATAACCCCAGTAACCGGGTCGGGATTTGCTATGTAAAGGAGTGACATCTATCATATATATATGGAAAGAAAACATATATTACAGAACCCGAAGCATACAACTTTCAAGGGTTACATCACCGGAATTAACCAAGTAGCAGGAAACAATAAAACCCGTGAACATAAAACCAGGAATATTGGAAACAGTATCCTTAATATAATTTTTGCAGTAAACCGAAAGAAAAATCATATTCAATATATGGAAGAAATTCCTGTGCGACGAATATATTTGGCGTAATGCCGTCTAAATGTAAATAACAGATCATATACATGCGGTCAACTAAAAAGGGCGTAGACTATATAGCAAAAGAGATAATCAAACCCTAGCTGATGTCAACCTTTATTACAGAAATGGATCGATAGCTATATGCCGAGAGCGAAAGCTCAAAAACAATTCATATGGACGAACTTTCTAAAGCGAAAAATCAAACTACATGTTCAGAACCGAAGTTCATTCAGCGTAAGACAAAGACATATACATATACACTCAAAAATAGACAGTCCTTTAATATTAAACTGTTCCGGAAGGCCGAATCAAAAGACAGTCCTTTAATATTAAACTGTTCTGGAAGGCCGAGACAAAACCCAGGACACCGCGGTCGGCAAATAGAACCCTTACATAAAATAAGAGAGCCCCGCTCTCGGGAATTCGCTAAATTACAAGTAAACCTTAAATAAGACCGAAACCCCTTAAGGTGGAATTTCATTACAGTAATCTTGTAATAGTTTAAAAATGAATGCCATAACATCGGCTGTGGAGGGCTTCATAGCCAGAAAGTAAATACAGAACCACATCCATGAGGAAACACGCAAATACCTGACAAGGAAAGGAACGGTATTAATTTACTCTTCATTTTTAAACGTCAATACTCTCTAGAGGTGAAGCTCTTACCATGGACAGGGTCACCCTGAGGTTCCATGACTGTAATACCTCATCGCCGTGCCGAGCTTCAATCCTGTTCACCATTCAGTATGTTAACAATTAGTTTATAGATCCGCACCTTAAACTGGGTAAAAGAATTGTTTAAAAACAAAAAAATGGAAATGGATAGGAAGCAAGCATACTGAAAAGTAAATAAATGGAGTGTTGATCATCCGCATAGCTCTAGGAATACACCATGGTTCCAGATTATTAACAGGGACGACGAAATTACCTGAGTAGCAGACATGGTAGGAGGATGCCGCGCGCACAGACCCTCTCGAGGCGGTCTCTCCCGAAGAAATGAACAATAGAAACCCTAACTTGGGGTTTGTATGGTAAACCAGCGAGGTTGCCACCGACCGATGGCGGGATTGAATCCCCATCGTTGATTTCTGCCAGCATCCCGAGAAGCCGAACACCTGTCTAATACATTCAATGTAATATCTTCCCTCGCGATCTGCAACCAGTTCAAAGGATCGATGATATCAAGACGGGACACGTGTCCATGTCTCATGCATTTGATATACGGTGGACAGGATCCGCCGTATGGGTAAGTACTGCACAATAGGATGGGTTTCAAATTGTAAATCAACCGGTTGGTAAAAACCTTAATTGCAGTTGTAAAGTCGCTCGGGCAACGAGTACTATAATATACGTTGGTGGTATAGTAAAAGACTACCAAGGGGTTAAACCTTAATCCCGAACGGAGATATGTGCCATGCAAATAAATAATTTTTTTTTTTTGTGGTATGTTATTTTTACTGTTGTGTAGATGGATATGACATTTTCCCCAGTATCTTTCATTTAATCTAATGTTTCCTACAAGATAATAATATTTTTTTATGTAAAGGTGGAACTCACAAAATATGGAGGATCAATATTCTATATTTCACTATGGAATTTTGAGTAATTTTTGAAAAACTTTCAACTTGTAAATTTATAACATTAAGTATAAGTCAGAAAATAAAATAATAGTACATTTAAAGTAAAGTTCATTGAATTTGAAATAAAGACAAAAATTATAGATTTTTTCCAATTTATGTACAACTATGCAATTAATTACAAAATAGAAAGATGTATTATATATATACTAACATTATTTTAGCAAATGCTAATAATATATGTGGATAGGTATTATTTCTTCAATGTGAGCTGTCATGATGATTATTTCCTAATTTATGTGGTAATTTTATAAGTATATTAAGTAAATGTGAAAAGATAAATATAATATTAGAGATGCAAAATATTAATATTTGAACATCTATTTATGAATATAAAATAAAAATTATAACATATATAATGTAAATTTAAGAAGTAAATTTTAATTATGTTGGAATTAAGATGTCAGATTAGAGTTTCAGATGTAAATTTTAACTACTGTAGTTTTTTTTTTTGAGGGGTTGGTTTTGATTCTGTTTTGTAAAATTGATTGTGTTAAGAGGTGTTTTACAATTTATTATAGAGAGATGTTCATGTTAAATTTCTAGATTTAAAATTAAACAAGCAATGACTAGAAGGATCCAATCTTTAAAGGTGGAAACATTTCCTCAAGTTTTGTATGCAAAAAAAGTTAAAATTTTCAACAAATTAAATATTTATATTTGCAAACCTATTTTTTGCACATCTAGAAATTTGATAAATCTGAGATTAAAATAAATTTAAATTAATATTAGATTAATTAACTATATTATATATTAAATATGAAATCAAACTTATTTTAAATAAGTAATATCTCACAATTTAGGAAATAATAATTTAGGAATTGGTTTCTTTATATTTTAAAATTATTAATGAATGTAAAAAATATTATTTTTCATGTTTCTATTGAGAAACTGTAACTCAAAATTTGATAGTCATCAAAAACTACAATTTTATTCTTTCCCGAAATAAATCATCTTGTTTATGGTTGTTTTCAAAACCAAAAAGGGAGTTTGAATATTCCTATTTGATAGGATCTCTCTTTTTCCACAAAATAAATCATTTTTTTTTATAGTTGTTTCAAAACCAAAACGGGAGATTGTAATATTATTTTTAATTGTGATAAAAGCCAATGACTAAATTTCTTATTCTATGTTATTATATCACACAAAATAACAAGGTAAATGATTTTCCTAAATATTCATAACCCTTTTATTATCATTATATACTAACTTTTATTATTATATATATATATATATATATATATATATTATAATATATATATATAATTTTACCCAAAAAAAAGCAAATAACCATGTGTATAAAGGATAATACTATAGGTATAAAGGATAAGGATAATAATTATTTCTTCATTAAGTATAGTTATGTTTTTTAAATACAAATACTTATAAGCATAGAGTAAAGAGGACACTCTTATTGTTAGAATCATGAAACATTAAGGGAAATGGTGATGTTTAAATACACTACTGTTGGGATCTTACTGTCACCACGATCATTGTATCTGGATTATTTTTTACTTTAAATAGACTATATTAGAGATTAATACCATGGGAAAAACCATGGGTTCTCATAACCATAGAGCTCTAAAACCAGTGTATTATTTTTTACTTCAAATAGACTATATTAGAGATTAATACCATGGGAAAAGCCATGGGTTCTCATAACCATAGAGCTCTAAAACCAATGTAACTTCATTGATTCAAGTTTACCTGAACCACCCTAGAAATTGCACCCCCCCCGCCCCCAACCCCTCCTAAACTTGACTTGGGCTCACCTAAGACGATACATTCCACCCCTCAAGCTAGGACACTAGTACACTTTCCACCGTCGTACCTATCCAAGTGGTCCATTCCACAACTTGATGACTCCATGTGCCACTGCACCACATGTATGCTTAATCAATTTTTTAAGGCCTTACCACAATTTGTGCTCCTACGCAACATGTAATGATAAACAACATGTCTTACAACTTACTATGGAAATATGCCTACCTTGGACCGAAATCCTTAGGGTGTTCACAAATCAGTGGTGTTATCACACCACTGCAACTCTCATCACATGTTGGCTCCTTCACTATCCTTAAACCATTGACTATGTCTCCATTTTCTTGTCCATATGGCCACTCTCTTGCCACATCTCCAACTTTGTTGACCGATACCTTAATTTCGCATTTGACCTCATCATCATTGAGAATTATCATCTTAGCATTCCTATCATTGTTTAGTTTCTACTTCATAGTGAAAGTCAATGCTTTTATTCTCTCTTGTTCCTTACTCTGCTATATGCCTCATCCTCTACATATTTTTTCACGAAATGGTCCACCTCTTTCTGTGAGTGTTTTTCTACATGTTCTAGCTCATGAACTAGATGACCAGCTTGGATGAGCTTAGGCAATAGTCACACTCGTAGTGTGTTTCTCTTTTGCAATCTTGAACCAGTTGTATACCTTGAAAACATAAGGTGAAGTCTTTCTATCCCAAGTGTCCCATTTTGTTTCTATTTCCAATCTACTTCTGATACCAATTGTTAGGATCACGAAACTCTAAGAGAAGTGGGGGTGTCTAAAGACACCATTGTTGGCATCCTGCTGGTCACCATGACCTTCATTTACCTAGAGCCTTTTTGCCTTTAAACAAGCTACATTACAAATTTATACCATGGAAAAAATCATGAGTTCTCATAACCTTAAACCACTAATAACATGACCGATTCAATTTTACTTGAACCGCCCTAACACTTATATAACTCATTCTTCCCTTTTATAAATTTAACAATTATTAATGTTCAAACCTATTACAATAATACTTAATTTTAAAAAATACTTTAGACAGTCTAAAATCTTTTTCTAAATTATGCTTAAATAACCCAATAGATTATCCCAAAAAGACTATTTCAAGCTAGTGCTCACAATGAGATTCCCATTTCTAAGGCAATTGAGTTTCAAATATGATTATGTCACTGTTACTTAGTATTTATGTCACTTTTTACTTACTAATTGCTATTGCCCTTAAAAGTTGAGCTTCTCCATTTAGACATTGTGGCGAAGGGGTCCCTTGAGATTTTTTAGAAAATAGATTATTGTTAAACTTTAGATATTTAATAAATCAAGATAATTACATATTTTTTTGTGGTTGAAATTTCAATGTCAAACACTAACATCCTATTTCCATAGTTAATGTGTTGTTATCATATACGTATAAAATGTGATTACATGGCGATGAATTTTGCCTTCCAATTGGTTAACGTGTGACACTCTATTTTTAGATAACTATATCCATGTTAATCTCAAAATATTTTATAGATTATGACGCTTAAACAAGATTACGGACAACGCAAAGAGAATTTACATACAAGACGTCGGTATGATAAGACATGTATGTGTGTACTCCATGATTTTGTGAGCTGTCGATGAAAAGTTATTAGAAGATATCGCTTCAGTCGCTTCTATTATTCGATCCAGTTGAAAGTTCATCAGTTCATGGAACTCGAGATATACCAAATCTAGTTTGATAGTAATGTTTAGAATTTGGTCTGATAGGCACGTTTTCGAATAAGATTGAAAAGAAATGGTTGTTCACATTTTCCTTTGCCCTAGGTTAAAAATAATATTTGTGAAAATTGTATTTTTTAATATCAAAATCTATTAAAAAATGATGACTGTAATTTTTATTTTATTTTATAAAATTTTATCAAAATCATTTTAGATGGATAGAAATTGTAACTGTCAAATATTAATAATGTGTAATCTAATTCAATAAGGAAATATAATTTTTTAAATAAAAATAATATTTTTATTAAATTTAAATATATAATTTTAAAATTAATAGTGTTTATAAAATATGTATTACTAGTAATAAATGAGAAATATTGAAAGGAAATATCTTGATGAATTGGTTTATCATAGCTTGTAATTTTTAGGAATGAGGCATTAATGTATGAACAAACACGGGTGTTTTAGAGGCATGGATATGGAATTGTTTAGATTCTTGTGTTAAACTAAGCATAGTTCTAGCCTAGACAACTTGTATATAGTGAATGCATGAATCTTTTGGATTCTTGATTTAGAACTATGGTCTATGTGCCTTAATATCAAGGAGATGGGTAAATCTCTACAATAATCTTACATGGTTAAAATAATGGCTAGTGGGTTTTGTTTCTAATATGTAAGTCTATGAAGGCTAGATATTTGCATAGGGTAATGTGTTGGTTTAATACCTATGTTGATGTTAAGGAATTTTAAATTCCTATGTGAATAAATCATGTTTAATGTTGTGAAAATGATGAGGGATGGTTGATACTTGAAGACTGGTATATTAATGTTTGTTCATGCTCTCTGTAATATTATTATTGGTTGGCAATGAATTTGATAACTCCCTACTTCATAATTTATGAGGGGGTTACTCCTATGTTCATTCTGATTCTTTAAATTGGTTTAAATGGTTGAGTATAGAGGATTTAAACAAACCTATGATAATAAACTGAATTCATGCATTAAAATGACTTGGTTACTAGGATGTTATTTACCTGTTATCTTACAAGTAAATGGACATACAAGAATATGGACATACAAGAATATATGCAAGCCCTTCCTAGTTATCTATAAGAATATGGACATATATTTATGCGTTAATGGTTTCAAAGGTATGGGGATGGAAGCTTAAATCTTTTAGAGGAAAAGGTTTAATTCCTAGATAAACCATGCATTCAGGAATTATAACCAAGTGCGAAGGAAAGAGAAATTTGGCTCATTGATATGAGAAAAGTACTTTATATCCATCCACGTGTCCCATAGGTTTGGTACCCTGAGTATTTTGATGGGAGGCTGGGTAAGTCTCGTTGGGATTGAAATGTCGGGATGAGGTGGTGGGTGGGGCCGATTGTTATGCATTTGGAACATCAATGAATAGGAGATGAAAATCACTTATAATATTGTGAAATTTGATATTACTATGTAGGAAAGACCAAGTGGGAACCACATCCAGCATGGTTGGTGACATGGCCTCAAGGCCATGTGGAAACCTGAGTTAATGACATGTGTGAGTGTAATTCGGGGTTTAGAGGGGCCATGTGTCTTGAAAACAAGTGACTCGTGGCATAATTAGAGTGGATCCATGTGGAGGGTGAAGTCACCCCAACAGAAAGGGTCGTTGATGTCACTTGAATGCCTTGTCCCCAAAAATTTCTAATGGAGTCAGGTGCAACCCCGCTAGGACTTAATCCCCTAGGTGATGTGGCATGATGAAACCCATCTGAATAGAAAAAGTTGAGATGTAATTGGCTAGAATATGTTGAGGTGGTAGGTGGTGAAGTAGCTACTCCACATAACCTGATGGTTTGAATTTCTTGCAAAAGATTTTAGGCTGGGATGACATGGCATGGAGGTGCCCAAGTTCACATCCATAGTGAATTAAGAGAAGGCACATTGGAGGGGGTTCCATATGGGATCCATGTAACCTTGCTCCATTTTCCTTGGAATTCCCAAAGGGGAACCATAAGGAACACGTCTAGGATTTTACTCTCAGGGTGATGTGACCATGGAGGGTCGACTCCTATATACCTGATATACATTACATATGTGTTATATGTTCGTCCTGGTAGATGATGAAAGGATTTTATACCTAAAACCAGTATAGATGGGTTGGTAGCTGAAGTAATGATGCCAAGTGTCGATGAGGTGGAAAAGGCTTCAATAGCCACCAAGGCATCACATGGAGACCTTGCTGGTGCCACATGGAAAGTTAGATGATGTGGAACTACCTAATAGGTTAGTTTTTAGATGGACATATTGGTTGATCCAAGAGTTAGATTGGAGTATATTTTATATCATTATAAATGCCTCGATGAGATAGACACAACAATATCATCAATTTTATGTTTTGAAGAAAGTTGAAAAGTTCGAAAAATCTAGACCTTGTTTCCATAATTGGACCTTGGAGGTTGGGTCACCATAGTAAAAACCTCCTTCTACCCTTACCTGGGGCTAGGAATAAGAGAGGGTATATTACAACAACATTGCCTGCTTCAATTTGTGATTTATTTCCTTCTTTCAACCATTGGTTCTCTTATTATATAAGTTTCATTTTGACTTCCTTTGTTATGTCTATCTATTTTGATAAAACCTTATGAGTTATAGAGTTAGTTTTATATTCGTTTTCTATTTCAAATCATCCAATAAGACTTTTTATCCCTTGAAATTTCTATAGGTTGATGCAAAATAAGTTGATCAAATCCTCAAAACTATATTCAAGGTGAATTCCTAATCTATGGCTACTTCCAAATTTTGTCAAGTCCGCTTGAAATTTTGGTATTATAGACTACAAAATTGTTGAAGTGTGATAAACTAGGACCTACTTGTTTTTCTATTACATCTACTTATTCTAATCTTATATTTGTATATTTTCCTCTTTCAATAGTTTATTTCCCTACTATAGTTGTTGGTTTTCCTGCAACAAATGTAAATTTAGGTTGACCGGTTATTTCACCAAGTGATTGAGAGAATCAAGTATATTTATTTGTATGTTTCGTGTTCCAACTTGTAGTTTATCTTAGGCCAAGTGGATGCATTGTTTGCAAACTAGTTTTTCTTTATTTTTTTAGATGTTAGTGATTCTTCAACTTTCATTGATCAGTGCCATATTGTGACTAGTTATTTTGTAATTTCATTATATAATTCCAAATTTGTGTGCCAAAGGGAAGTGTAGACCTTATCTTATTTGTACTTTTTTTATTACATTTCCTTCTCAAACTTCTTTAAATTTGAAGGTTTCAGTGATGGATTTAGTGTTTTCTCTATTGGTTTTCTTGGGTCAACCATTGGTGGAGGATTTGGTGAAGAGGGTCTTGTATGTATCGTGTTTTCCACGTTCTTACTTGACTTATTTGTTGGTTTTTTAGTTTGTGTTGGTATTCAAATTTTTAGCTGGCCCTCATTCAACTTGTTTTGTTGTTGATTATTGATGAGGATATTGATCCTTATATTTTGTTACATCATGTTCCTTTTGTTTTTACTATGTGATTTCTCTTTCTATTTAATCAAACATATGACGGTCCATTAGCTAATCCATTAACTACTTCCTCATTTGGTTATTTGACTGTTACTAAGTGCCCTTGTCATGCATTGAATCCTACTCTTAGTATGGCATAAATTCCCTTGATTATCTTTACTATCAATGTCCTTATCTTCCCCATTTTTATATAACTAGTTCTCCTCACTATGGTGGTCAAAGTGCTACCCTTCATCACTATTATTTCCTTCATCTTGAGTTGATTCCCTTCAACTATGTTGCTCCAACTCATTATTTCACATTATGCTCATGAAAAGGAGGCTTGTGAAACATTTCACGTTTTGATGACTATGTCAACTTATCCTTTGATTAGAAGGAAGTTTCTTGAGTCACATATGTTTGCTTGAGTGGTAGTGAAATTTAGGTTAAGTCAACGTCAGCCAAGAGTTCTATTGTTTACTTCATGTGTGGATTCTTGGGGATAAATTTTGATGGATTATCCAACTAAGTTAGATTTTGATTGTTGGTGCTTGAAGGTTGATTCCTAATGGTACTCAACTCTTGCTACTCATCTAGTGTTTATTTCTTATCTCTCCTTATTTCCATGATTTTTCTAGGGTGTCCTTTGTTTTTAATGATTTGAAAATTCTCCCTTTGGTTTTAGTGATTAATTCAGCATAGTTTGATCTAACCCTCAACAAAGGAATTTCCTTGTTCGTGCCAACTTTCATCAAGTTTACTTTACCTTTTCTTGCATCTAATGAAATATTATTGTGTGATTTGTTCTACTTTCTTCTCCATTTTTGGATCTTGAAACTCAATAGGTTTAAAATAATAGAGGATCTCTTGCCAACAGAGGTAGATATTTTCTTCAGGTTGGTCTTCCTATGCTATGCATTTCCTTTTTATTGTAGATTATCTTCTCATAAGTGAACCAATAGTTCTATCCGTACCAGTCATAAAAGGGACTATGTACTTGTTTGCTTTTTTTCTTCTTCTACTTCTACATCTATGAATTGTAGCATGATTTTCCCTTGTTCCTCTAGTGTAATAGGTGCTATGGAGAAATAAGTGTTTGTATGTTTTTTAGCTTAGAAAGGATATCATAAATTTTTAGTTTATATGGTAGCTCTTTTGGTGTAAAAGCAATTTTTTCAATGTACCAAATCTTGGTCATGTCAATGCTCAGTTTTATGTGCACCAGGTTAAAGAGTGCTCAGTATATTCTCTGTGACACTTACCATAGGTGAGATACATCTTTGAGATTCATGGGTATTCTTGGAACATCTATTCAACTAGAAAGGACTCTATCATTCCTAGCATGACAAATGAAAAACATTAGTAATTGTTCATTATGGGTGTTTGAGGTTTGGTGACTTTTGTGTCAATTATGGGACACACTTGGTCCATATCTAACCAAATCAATAAGGAAGGGAACGTGATGGCTCTCCTTCAAGTTTTGAATTCTTTGCAACTTAATTTGATGATTTTGACAAAGTTTTCTAACTAGTTGAAATTTTTGTCACCTTCAATTATATAACTCAATTACTTCATGCATCATCATCTAGACAACTGATGCTTGACCCATCATCATAATACATAGTGATACTTTAATACAAACATAAATTACATGTTGCTATGTGACATTGTTTATTGTTGAACATTTTTTAGTTTTTTTCCATTGTTAACCTAGTTAATTTTTCAATCTAGTGGCCATGTTCATTCACCTTGGATATAGTTTCACCTTTGTGGGAAATCCCTATAATCATATGTATGATACCAAACATGATTGAAAGTCGTCACTCTAATAACTAGTAATCTCTATGAAACTGTTTGAATAAATTTTGGTGCTTCTTCCTTCAATCCTTCAAGTTCATCAATATGTAATGTCCACAAGTAATCTCTGATGTGTGCCCTTTCCATGATTTGGACTTATTTCTTCCACCTTTGAATAAAAAATCCATAAAATTTGAAAATTTTTAAGTGCTTATACCAAGGGATTTCCTCCATTTTTTCTTGCTTTATATTATGAATTTTAACTGCAAACTTGGTTTTGGTAGATTTATCAAGATTTTATTTGGTTCTAAGCTTAAAAAGGTATTTCATTGGTTCTTAATTATCCCCTTATTTTTGGCATGGAAATAGATTTTTTTTGGTTATAGGTTTCTTATAAATTTTCGTAAGTTAAACTTTCAATGTTGAAGGTCTCTTTGAATTTTGCAATGACAAAAGGATTAGGTTCTTGATTTTCACAATGATTTTTTGATCACTTGCAAGTAAAAATTAAAATGCTTAAGTCATATGGATCATTTTTATTTGTAGTTTTTTCAAGTTAAGGTATAATAAATTCTAGAGTAGGAACCCTATATCAATGTTTTTTTTTACATTTATTATAGGTCTAAATGCTAGTTCATGTGGACAATGTGTAGGGCCAACTAATGTTTTTTGGCTGACTAGGTTTGGTTGATGATTGTTCTAGTCAATATGCATAAATGTATCATGCCTACCAATTTGCTCGATTTCTTTTTTCTAATGATTTTTTTTTTACTTTTATGATTTCTCTATTTCTATCAAGTTGGTATGGTTAGCTAATTTTCTTTTTATGGTTGTTTTGGCCAACTTAGTTGGATCTTATTTTCCTATGTACTTTATCACACTTGGTTCATGAGTCAATTTCCTTGTGTTAGTTAGTCCAAGTTGTGTGGTTGATTTCTATTTCTTAGTCAATTTTGTCTTCTTGCTAATTTGACATTTAAATTAAATGTCTTACTTATTTGGTTTAATTAAGTACACTTGTCTACATTCAAGTCCTTGCTCAAGTTTTCATAATTCATTGAAGATATTATCTTTGCAAGTCTTTTTGTTTCTCTAGTGTCAAAATTTCTTCTTTTAACCACTCCATACAACTCTTATATGATCACATTTATCTCTAGTAGGGATGCTCTATTTCCATTTTTTTCTTTGTTGCAATATGTAAAGGATGATGATTTATTATTTCCTAAAGTTGGCTATGTTTCCTTAAGTAAATTACTATTCTTGGACTATTCTTTACCTTAATTTTCATAACAAACTATCATATTTTTTTTATTTTTTTTTCCTTTTTCTCTTTTTATTTTAAATTTGTATTTTTTTCATTATTGATTTATTCTTATAAAAGGTCAACATGAATGGTTCTTGACCTAATTTATGCTTACTGGTGCTCCTGAGGAGGCTTTCACTATTAATAATTTTTTCAATATTATGTATAATATTCCTTAAGTGGAGTACCATTAACACATTTTGAAATAGGTGCCCTTGTAAGGCTCCAACTGGACTACCCGATTTGGTCTAATATCTTGTCTTACAAAGGGACCTAACCTAGAAATCACTAAGTTATATGGATATTTTTAAAATTATTTTCATATAAAAATACCAAATCTCCATTCTTTATGTCCTTTTTCATGATATGTCAGTTTTTCCAAGCTTGTCATTGTGTCTTTTGCTCTTTTTGATGATATATAGTCATTAATATGATTTCTTCTAATTTTATTAAATTGATATAGGTGTTGTTGCTAAACTATATTCAAGTCACATTTGAGGAGCAATGACACACATTTTCCCCCAAATGCAATGGGATTATGATTTCCCATCCATAAACTAGTTTAAAGGGTGTGTTCCCAGTCAATATTTTATATGCAATTCTATAAGCCGAAAATAGTATTGATACCTTATCATCCTAATCATCACAACTAGATACCACATATTTTGTTAAACCTTTATTCAAATTGTTGTTGAAGGATTGAACTACACCATTATTTTGGAGATGATAGGCTAGCATCTATCTAAGTTTGACAATATTTTTTTTTAGTAATACTTGGATTGTTCCATTAACAAAATGCATTCCTTGATACTTGATAATATCTAGGAGACACCCAAATATTGTAATAGTATTTTCATATATAAATTGGCTACTATTTTGTACATCATTTAACTAGTTCAATTATGTTATTTCTTTAAATATTCGATTGTTGTAATGATATATTTTTCTGTTGTACATTCTCCCTTTAGGGAATTGGGTTGAAAAATCCAATAGCCCATGTTTGAAATGGTAAATGAGGATTTACTAAATTCAAAGGAATTTCATTCTTCCAAATATGATGACACATGGTTGATAAATGTCACATTTCTATACTTTTACCAAAAAATTGTTATGTAAATTAAGCCACCAAAGGCCAACTTGAAGGATCTTATTTTATATCATTTAATTTAGATATTAGTTCCCATGATACTGACATGTTCTTAAGCTATTATTCCTTCTCATTCATGTTTTAAGGAACATCTCCCATTTATTTGAGTATCCAGTCAATATTTTAAATAAAGCAACTTTCATTACTAACGCTCATTTTATCTATTTAGAAGATCATCAACTATATTCCCCTCTTCCAAGAATTGAACTATGTCTACTAAGTTCATTTAGGTGGCCTCAAATTGAAATAGGTGAGCATTAGGTAGACCATATTCTCTCCCTATCAGATCTTCACACATGTCATGTTGGGAGACACAGCCAATTCACACATTCTTTTTAATGGGTTATACTGCTATATTAAATTTAAATTGTTGAAATAACAACACCGATCAACAAATTCTTCCTTGATGTACTAATTTATTTACTATGTATTTCAATTCTTAATAAAAGAATGTGAATAAGTTTCCCAACAAATAATAGAGAAAATCTTGTAAGTAAAATATTATTATTAAGCCTTATCTTTCTATTGTTCAGTAATTTATTTTTACCTTATTCATTTTAATTGGGATAGGAACTAGGATGGTCAATGGTGTTTTCAATTGGTTGATCCAATACCGTTTTTACTATGATGTTTAATGCATCAACATGAACATTAAATTTCTTTTCCAAATCAGGGAATCTCAATATCAATTACTCAACTATTTTCTTTCTATTAACTAATAAGGTGCATCACATTCTTCATTACATACAAATTTTGTCTCCTTTTTAAGGAGACCATCAATTATACAGTGATATATGAATACTCTCGAATGAATTTCCTATAATATCAACGTAACATGTAAAGATTCTGTTCAAATTTTGATTGACCAAGAGTTTCGAATAGAGGATAAAATTGATTTTTCCCATGTATATTTTTATTATATCTTTGCATATGACATGCTCCATCAATATTCCAACAAGAGTTGCAAATATACACCTTTTTATAATGAGGGAAGGGTCAATCTTCTTGCACCTTTCCAACATTTTTTAGGAAAAATGGTATCACTCTTATTGTAAGGGATCACTTTTGTATTTTCTTGATCCACTTTAGAAATAGGAACATGATTCATGTATCTAGAGAATCCGTTATCAAATGAATAACATTCATGTACTGCCACTTCCTTAATTATATTGTGAGTGAAAGGGGTTGGAAATGGATATATTCTCATTAGTTTTCTAAAGCCTTGGATTTCAACAAAAAATCTAAGGTTTTTTAGGTCATACTTGTTGGTTTGGATGACCATTGGACTTTCCCATTCATATTTATCAATAAAGTATATGTTACCAATAGCTAGCATCCATTCTATTTCATCTTTTACAATGGCCTTATACTTATGTGCTAGTTTTTAAGGACATTTTTTAATTGGTTTAGTACCATAAATGAGTTTTATTTTCATCTCTCCCATCTCTTTTACATGTCCTTTTAAATATTTTGTATTCCCCAGTAAAAACATCTTGATATTCCTGCATTAGGTTGGCTATCTCTATTGCTTACTTTTATGACCTGTAGTCTCATATATAAATCATTTTTGGTTGATCACCTAACAAAATGTTAATTTATTTTACTTTTAATTAAATATTCTCCCATTAAAGTGTCTAAGATTAATCAAGTTTCCTTTTCCCTTCTATTATTTTATTGTAGGTGATTACTTTTCATGTTCTTCATTTATACAATTAGTACACCAAATTTCATTTTTTCTAATAACCAAAATTCTTATGGTTGTTATAGAATTTCTATTTTTTCTTCTAAACATTTATTGGTAAAAAAGAAAGTCAATGACTAGTTTTCATCAGTCTCAATCTATTAATATTTCTTTAATGCTTCTTCAATGACTATATTTCATGCATTCATAGTGGTCCTTCAATTCTTTGTATAAATCTAGACATATACAAGTATACTAGGAGTTGTTCATATTTCGTCTGTAGGAAATGGAACCTAAAGAAATACTTAGATATTTTTTCATACTCATGCACCATCTCTCTTCGATTTTTCTTAATTTCTTTAATATTTTTAGCAACATGATGTGTAAGATATCATGGATTAAAGAATGAAACAAACTGTATTTAATTTCTACTTTTGTATTTGATTGGTCTTTTGTGAAATTCATGAACCATGTTAATATTGTATTTCTTAAGCCGTTGATGAAGTATGCCATCTAATTATCCTGATTAGTTATGTTGTCCTCAACTCAAAATTTATTGCATAGAAACAAATTCCTTTTTAGTACATCATCACCCTCATAAACTGGGATGTGGTCTAGGCCCATTTTTTTATTATTATAGGTTCATACATTATATTTTTATTGTAGTTTATGTTTGGTTGGAAAATTTAGAGATTAAATACAATTGTATTATGACTAGATTAGTCAATGACAGGTTGGTAGACATGATTGGTGCAAATAATTTCTCTGTTTTTGTCAATATATAGTTAGTTTATTATTCTATGTCATGATTCATTAGGATTACTTCATCAATCTTGAAGACTTCCTCTATATATTCTGTAAAATTTATTTTGTGAGGACATGGAAATTTCTATTGAATACTAACTGATTTTGGAATCTTCTTCTTTAATAAGTAGATTTGGTAAGGGGGCGTGTCTATAATATCCTTGATGTGAAGGAGTATATTTCCATCTCCTTGAGTCCTTTCCTAACTTTGATATATCCATGTAATTTAGATCAAAAGTCATTCATGCAGGTTGCATTACTCATCTATTTTATATCATATCTTGGATGGTTTATGATCTATATGCAATCTCCATTGGAACACATATCTAATGCAAAGATTAGCATCTCTAATGGGAGATTGAAAAAGCATACGGCCAAAATCATTCACATCAATAGCTTTTATTATGTATAATAGTTGAGAAATTGCACATTTTTCCTTAACCATTTGTAGAATTGTACTCCTCACAAGAGCTATTAGGGTTTCTCGTCCCAAATATGGTTTGTCATTGCCAATATCATATTAATATAGTGGACCAATGATAAACCACTCTTGGGGTTATTTTATGTACAAACTCTGATGATCCTTTGCATTAGAATTCTCCTTTTATTTCCTTTGTCTTTTGTCTCATTCTCATTTTTGAATGTCAATCAATTGTTATTTTGCTTCATTCAAAATTTAGTATTTCTCTTTGATTCTTCTTCTAATGTATATACTCTTTTAATATACTTTCTCCTTGTCTCTAGAATTGTACTCTTTGGTGTGGTCAATTACTCCTATTGAGGAATATCAGAAATAATCAATGCTCCCCATCATTAGTATTGGATTACTCTAAGTTGGTGATAGTGCACATGATTTCCATGTTCATTTCCTTAATAGGAAATTCTAAGCGTCACATGTATCTTTGAAATTTCACTTGAGGAATTATTCCCATTCACTTTTCTTTTTCTCCCTAAATTTGATGGTGGTTGATGTAAACGAGTGTGGTAATTGAAAATATGGTTGAATCCCTTGAAAAAAAAGAAAATTTGGTAGCATAGAAGTTATAGTACAAAAGAATTCATAATGAAGATCAGTATAAAACCTTTCTTTTGCTTCTTTAATAGGAATTTTGTCATCAACTACTTGTTATTCACAAAATACTTTCAAAATTTTCTCAATCTACTCATGCAAGTTTGTTTGATCCCCATTAAAATTTTTTATCATTAATCGGTCATATGATTTGCATTTATTCCTTAATAGGTCAATTAATGCATTTGGTTAGCTCCTTAGGAATCTTTTATGAGTCTCTATGAATAATTTCACTCTTGATTTAGCTAAGGTCAATTGATTTCTTTGTGCATAGTTTTTAAGGTAATTATTGATCTTGCATTCTCACATCACATGTATCTCTCCCAGGACCAACATCCATGCATTCATTATCTTTAATTGCTTACGTTTAAGAACTACTAACAATAGAATCAATGTTGTAATAGTTCATAGGAAGAAATTACCAATAATGTCCTTCAGCAAAGCAATAAGTAGTATTATACAATGATATGTAGCATACACATGGAGAAGAGGGAAGAAGAATACAATAGTGTGAAGACTAGCAATACACACTTTATTGATATGTCATGGAAAATACTACCATCCTTCTTCTCTATTATAGTGTACATACTTATACTCAAAAATATGTTATAATATAGTTGTAACAATGTAACTACTTTGATTAGTTGACTCAATGGCATGGTCAACAAACTTATAACCTTAACTAGATAAACAACTGCTCTTCAACTCCAGTGAATTGTTGGGTCCAGTTAAATGAATCAAGTAACCCCTCCAGCTTTTTACCTTAAAAATATGTTATTTTATATAATTGAAAATAAATTCAATTTTTGGATATTAACTGTCAAACGATTCCATTTAATTTTAAATCATGTAATACTTTAACAGAAAAATTAAATATATTTTTCTTATCGACATTTTTATAAAGATCATAGTCACGTGTATAATTTAATTAAAGTAATGGTTACTTTAATTATCCTTGGTTAAAATTAGGTAGTTAAAACTATTATTCTTATTAGTCCCTCTCGCCTACGGCACAAGACTATAGTAATCGATATTTTGCACTAACATCAGTCTCTTCATAAATTAAGCAAAGTTTTGATTTTATATTTCGTAAAGCCATTTCTTCAACATCCACTTACCCTATCAAATAGTTTCAATGTTGTTTCAACCAATAAAATTTTTTGTGATCGTATTTGGCCTCTTCCAGAGGCCGAGCTTCATTTTCTTCGTATAAAGCTTCATAAGCTTCATATTCTTCATAAAATTTCCTAAGTTGAAAGGATTTACCTCATTCCTGTTTTCCAATAGGAAGTAATGTTGGCATTACTTCCTTAGTATTAAATGTTAGAGTTAATCAGTAATATTTATTTTGCACAAACATGTCTTGCAGATACGTTGGTGTCATCTTCTACTGTCACTTACACCTTGAGTTGTTGAACTACACCACACTGCATGGTTATCCGAATCACTTGACTGTTTGCATGTACTCTAGCACATGGTTGTTTGCATTTACTCTGGCAGGCTCGACAACCCTATCACTACCTCTGAATAACAATATTGTAGTACTACCTGTTCATGAACATATTCTTCATCTTCCTCTGCAATATTTCAAAGTCTGCACAGGTAGACCACCTGTTTGGCACCGGTTGCAAATTTTTCATGTATGTCTGGCACCGCTTTCAAATTTTGCATGCAGTCTACATGTATCAGCATCTCCACTCACATGAAGGGAAGGGAAGAGCTGGGCAGAGCATATTTCTTACCTGTAATGGTGGAAAATCTTCTACGCCTTCCTGAACCTCCTTGCAACTGCAACTAGCTTTGCTTTTCTCCCTACAATAGCTCCAAAAGCTCCAAAATAGGTGTATCTTCAGTGGTACTAGAACTACATGAATTGGAAAGACATGAATTCTGCTAGTTTACTGTGAAAATTGTGGGCACAATTTTGAAGTGCATGAAATTAGCTTTTCTTTACTCCCTTCAATAGCTCCAAAAGCTCCAAAATAGGTGTATCTTCATCAGTACCAGAACTGAATGAATGGAAAAGACGTGAATTCCACTGGTCTACTATGCAAATTGTGGGCATCATTCTGAAGTGCATCCAATCTAGAAGGAATCAAACCAAAAACAAAAAATAATTGATCTGTAAGCATAAACTCAATATAAACTATTATACCCTTTGACTACAAGAAAAATGGTTTCCGCTGTATATTTATTTTTGTGGGCATCATATTCATTAGAGTTATTATAATCAATCTTTATTTCTATGTGCATCTATTATAATCAAAATCAGGGTGAAGGAAAGTATTGACTTCCAAATTGACTGCCCCTAGTTGCACCATCGAGAGTCAGGCAGGCTGAAGCTACTCGCTTGCTAGCTAGCTATGGGTGGGTGAGCCTACTTATGAATTATCATGTCGGCGTTGAAGCCTAGAATCATCAAAATATTCACAAGTTACATCATATATATTCTATTTGAATCATATCTAAATCAAATATTGATAAAAGAAAAACTTGAACAAAAACCCCAACAAATACGAATCATTTACATTATATATATTCAATCATTTACATTATGTATATTCTATCTGAATCAAATATTGATAAAGCAACTTGAACGGTAACCCCAAAAGATACGTTACCCTCCATCACTTCCCACACTGTACAAAGTCCTTCATTTGCTTGAGCTTTTCTATTTTTGGCAGTGTTGAATTCTCAAACCTTATCTCCAAATAGTTGGCATGACCTTCATTATCTTTATCAGGAAGTATACTTTCCTTATCTAAGGTTCCCCTTTATTAAGCATCTATAGCTCTAGGTCCTTTCCTAAGGATGCATTTCAGGTTTAGGGCTCAGGTTCAATAGCCTTTACTCACATCCTGCATAATGTTGTATACAAAACTATGAGGAAAGCACAGTGGAACTTGAAAGCACAACACATAGATATGTTAAATCACCTTCCATAAATAATAATATGACTTCCCACATACCAAAACTGACATCAAATCACATACACAACAATCTTATGACCTTGATTCCTTATCCCGCTTGTTAGAGCCAGTCCTTTGGCCTTCCTTCAGTGATCAAAATGGGCATCATATTTTGTATATTTTGTTAGATGTCTTGCACATGATATTCAATGAAAAACATCTCATAAGAATGTTCATCAGAAGAAGCTTGGAAAAATCTTTCCAACGGTATATCACACTCCCAAAACTAGCTCCCGAGTCAGAAGACATGATCGAAATGAATGATTGATTCTTGGTTATGCATGTTTTGAGGTCATTTGCTGCACATAGGGACAAGCTTACTACAAAATCAGTTTCTGAAGTAATGGACAGGGATTTTACAAAAGTGAAATAGGTTTTTGTCAACCACATAACAAATAACAAAAACATCCTTTAGTTTATGCATAGGTGTTACTATGTGGGAGATATGCAATGATACTTAAAATCTACATTTAAACAAAACAATTTTTTCATGTGTTTTACTATTTTAGTCATTATAGTGCCACAACATTTTGCAACAGATGGAAAGTAATTTTGAGAAATCCAAGGATTTTTTTGTCAACCACAAGCCATATAACAAAAACCTCTTTCAGTTTATTCACAATTGTCCTGAACTGTAATATTTGACTAGATCGTTTCAGCCTATTTTTATAGATTTTAATATTTAAGGATTTCCTGTTTTAGATATTATTTTGTGACACATATTCCGAGCAAATGGAAAAAAATTTCCAAAAGGTGAGAGGTTTCTTCTCCAAAATAACCTTATCTACAAAATCCTCTTTTAGTTTTGTAACAGGTGTTATGGTTCAAGATATACGAATTCATCTTTGATACCCATTTTCAGAAATTCGGTCCTAATTTAATGTAACTGTTTCTATCTTGAGCGAGATGGTTGAGCTCAACTCCTTTAGTATAGGGATGAGCTAATTGTATATATTGTATGAATTTCATAGTTTAATAGGTTGGATTCTTGTAGCAGAGGGAGGTTGCATTGGACTGTGTAAAGTTTTCTTTGAATATTATTTTAATGAAGCTTTTTCTTCTCTTTAAATTTGGGATTCATCACGGTGTTTAGTGTGCAATATGTTTTTCTTGTAAATTCATTTCATGCTTTGTTTTTTCTGCTAATTTGGTTATAGCATTTTCTAAGAGAAGTGTTAGGAATCCATCCATGCACGATGCTCCTTTCACAATGATTATGTTGTTTGATGTAGTGGTTATCTTTTCACAATCCATCCTCTGTTAGATGCTCTATTGAGTAACCTTGTGCTTCTCTTTCTTCTAAAGTTGCCACTGTGGATCCATCCCCTAATTGATGCCTGTAGGGCAGCGGTCTTTTCCCTCTTTTCTTCTCTCATTACATCTTTAATCTGGCTGAACATTGCACTTACTTTGCCCCAAGTTTGTTGGCAGAAACTAGCCCCAAATCCATAGTGCAATGGTCCTTTCTCTTGCTATTTTCGAGCCAAAAACCTTTCAAACAAATCCCCGCACTCCATAACTAGCCTAAAATTCATTTATCGCAGCCACATCTTGTTGGCAAAGAGAGATCCCTCTCTGGTCTGGCAGTGCTAGATGCGAGATCAAAATCTTGGTCTGTGGTTACCGTGGAATTGCCTCTTCTCAGCCTTGAAGTTTATTCTGAGTGCTAACATATTAGCGCCGTTACCGGGGACAAGGTGACAAATCCTCTCCGAGAAAGATCATTCAAGTTTCAGATCTGGTTGTTGATGGTGGGTAGTGATCAGACACATATGAAGGCTAAAACATCCACCTGCCGACTCCACTGTTCGAAATCCCAAGTTTCAAAGTATTGATGGTGGCTCCACTGGCTAAATGAAGGACTCAAATGTTGCTTCTATCTATTCAAGGTATTCATGTATCGATTTTTCTAATCTTCCTGGTTTTCCTAATCAATTACCAAAGGATGCATATATTTTGAGTAATGGCCCTAAATTCGATGGGGAAGATCTAACTTTGACTCTTGAACATATAGAAAATTTTAAAACATTTGTGAAAATTCTTAGAATTAAAAAGGAAGATGTCTTCATCAGGTTATTCTTTGATTCATTTCAAGGAAAATGTAGAAGATGGATTAAACGTTTTCCTATCAGATCTATTAAGTCGTTCACATATTTTTGGCATATCTTTCTTGAAACATGGATGGAAAAAGAGGAAGAATTCAAAATAGAGGTGCCCTCTATTCAAGGCTTTAGAGAATGGGAAGATATGTGCACAAACGATCGTGTAGATGAGAACTTTGCTTCATCTGTTTCTTCTTATTTGAAGTCTTGTCGATGTAGCCATGAAGTTAAGCTCAATTTTTTACAAGAGTTTGCCATCAAAATTGAAGGAGATCTAACTGAATTGGAGACCCAAATACAGTCCTAGGATCTGGACTGTCGAGTCCCACTCTTTGGGGACCTTTTCAGCAGAAGGAAAAGAAGGTAAGGTTTCCCACAGATATTTGCATTGATAGTTTGCAGCTGGAAGCATGTATTGAGGAGTTGGGGTAGCAAACAGAGTTTGGTTTCTTCGATCCTATTGCAGCATACATGGAATGTTTTTTAGTTTGAATGATAGATTAGATTGTCTTTTGCACAACCAAGCTCATTATGTGTATGTATGGCTATCAACATTTACATTTGTGTCCTAGTTCACGCACTTCCAAGCAACATCCTTGTCACAGTTACTTGATTGGTTGATCTGGCATTACAACATCACTTGATCTATTGATTTTGCTACAAAGTAGGGTAGGTTTTTGTATAAATAAGCTTCCCAAGGCAGCCTTTCAGTTTTCAGCATTTGTTTTAGTTTCTTAATGTACAGGTTGCAGTATGTGTGTTTTTTTTGTTGTAATAAGTTGTTCAAATTTGTAGCTATTTGACCGTATTGCCCAATGGATGAGGCACTAATCTACATGTTCCCAGAGATCTATGGTTCTTGGCACCTCCAAGGAGCTACCATCCCAGATGGTGCCATTGTTAGAGTCAGTCCTTTGGCCTTCCTTCAGTGATCAAAATGGGCCTCTTATTATGTCTATTTTGTTAGATGTTTTGCACATGATATTAGTGCAAAACATGTCATAAGAATGTTCATCAGAAGAAGCTCAAAAAAATATTTCCAATGGTATATCATACTCCCAAAACTGGCTCCCGGATCAGAAGACTCGAAATGAATGATTGATTCTTGGTTATGCATGTTTTGAGGTCATTTGCTACACACAGGGACACGTTTACTATAAAATCAGTTTCTAAAGTAATGGACAGGGATTTTACAGAAGTGAAAGAGGTTTTTGTCAATCACATACCAAATAACCAAAACCTCCTTCATTTTATGCACAAATGTTACTATGTGGGAGATATGCAATGATATTTGAAATCTACATTAAAATAAAACAAATTTTTCATGTGTTTTACTATTTTAGTCATTATAGTGCGGTGCCATTTTACAATAGATGGAAAGTAATTTTGAGAGAGGTTTTTCTGCATAATAACCTTATCTACAAAAACCTCTTTCAGTTTTGTAACATGTGTTATGGTTAAAGATATACGAGTTCATATTTGACACCCATTTTCAGAAATTTGGTCCTAATTTAATGTAATTGTTTCTATCTTGAGGGAGATGGTTGAGCTCAACTCCCTTAGTATAGGGATGAGCTAATTGTATATATTGTATGAATTTCAGAGTGTAAGAGGTTGGATTCTTGCAGCAGAGGGAGGCTACATTGGACTGTGTAAAGTTTCTTTGAATATTATTTTAATGAAGCTTTTTCTGTTGTTTAAATTTCGGATTCATCACAGTGTTTAATGTGTAGTATGTTTTCCTTGTAAATTCATTTCCATTCTTTGTTTTTCTACTAATTTGGTTACAACATTCTCTAAGGGAAGTGTTAGGAATCCATCCATGCACAATGCTCCTTTCACAATGATTATGTTGTTTGATGTAGTCGTTATCTTTTCAGAATCCATCCTCTGTTAGATGCTTTGTTGAGTAACCATGTGCTTCTCTTTCTTCTAAAGTTTCCGCTGTAGATTCATCCCTTGATTAATGCCTACAGGGTAGTGGTATTTTCCCTCTTTTCTTCTCTCATTACATCTCTAATCTTGCTGAACATTGCACTTACATTGCCTCAAGTTTGTCGGCAGAAACTAGCCCCAAATCCATAGTCCAATGGTCCTTTCTTTTGTTGTTTTCAACCCATAAACCTTTCAAACAAATCCCCACACTCCATAACTAGACTAAAATTAATTTATCGCAGCCACATATTATTGGTAAAGAGATAGCCCTCTCTAGTATGGCAGGGCTAGATGCCAGATCAAAAGTTTGGTCCGTGGTCACCTCAGAATTGCCTCTTCTCAGCGTTGAGGTTCATTCTGAGTGCTAACACCGCTTACGCAAAATTGCTATTTTACTCCATAGCCAATTGTACAAATAAAACGCGAAGGAGAAAACAAACCAATTTCAAATTCCTAGACTTGAAGGAAGAGGGAGCTTAGATTGAACAACAGGGCATGCAGGGCATTGGTATGTTTCTTGACCTTTCCCGTCCTCAATTGATTTCTCCTGTGAGTTAATACATTCATAGTGTTCCAGTTGTTGTCAAGTATTGGTTGTTCTTAGTGTCTGGGTTGTGGTGTCTAGTGGAAGTGAAAGTACAATAGAAATAATTGTTCTCTATGAGCCAGAGGCATGAGCATTAGGGATAAGACTGCCCTGATAAGTGTCTCCAACGTAGATCTTTCCATTACTGAAATAAACCCTTGAAGGTCGCTTGGTTTCAAATTCCAAACCCTAATGACCAAAAGATTTCTGCAGGAACCTTCATAGCTTTGTAAGGTTAATACATTTTAAGTGACTTGACCACCATTGTATTTGCACTACCCAACAATGTTCATTCCCTTTCAGAATCCAACATCTTCATGCCCTTCTCCCTTTGATTTAGGCCACCAATCATAGTTTGCATCTTGCTTTATTTTTTCACATAATCACTGCGATGGAAACTAAAATTTACTCATGGTAAGAAACCCTAAAAGGATTTTTAAGAAACCATGGAAAAATTTGTATTTGTATTGTTTCTATTTTTCTACATGCAATTTTGAGCATGTGCTTACAAATGTCATTTCTCTTTAGGGTTTTGGTAGAAACGTGGCCATGCGGGCACTTGAATATGGACATTGGGAAGTTGAAGACATGTTCTGATAGAAATGTGGCCGTGCGGGAACTTGAATATGGACATTGGGAAGCTGAAGACATTTAAATGGATGTGTGGCTATAAAACAGTCCATTGATTCCAAGTATAATAATGCTAGGCCATGAAACTTTATGCCCAAGTATAATAATGCACCTAGTATAATAATGCAAGGCAATGAAACTTTATGCCAAGTGTAATAATGCAAAGCAATTAAACTTTATACCAAGTATAAAAATGCTAAGTAGTGAAACTTTATTATACTCGTTTGTCAATACACTACCCATGGGTTAGATTTTATTATCTCACTCGTTGGATCAATCCATGCTACAGTGTTTAGGTAGGATACCACCCAAATGTGTGGAATCTTCAAAACCATGATTCAAACCAGTTGTGTGTTCTTCAAATTTCCTAGCCACCATTGATCCAATCACATCTAATGCTTAAAACTTAAGTTGCACAATTGACTCTGCATAAAATACTCTGATTATAAGACTACATAGCCACTGGGTGGCTAGGATTAGAATATCCTTCCCTCTTTCCCCTGTCTGTGAAATCATTGTCGAGAACTTCCATTTTTAACACATAAATTACCCTCCATTATACCTCTATGTTCACTTTCTTTTTACGCCCCAATTCTCTACCTAACACAGTCATTACACTTCCGTTCTTGCCTTTCCACTTGGGTCTCTCACGCCTACCTTCTCTTGCCCTCCCTTTAGCGGTCCCACTAAGCCTACTCCAAACCCTTGATCATCGCTTCCCCCTCCACAAATAGGTGGACTTTTAGAAGTGATTCTAGTGCCCTTCTTTCTTTTAGTTCTAATTGATGCATTTTGTTAAGGAAGCATACTCCATATGGAAACAACCAATCACACTTCAACTCATATCCTTGTTCAAGAGGCTACTCAGTTGTCAAACAATGGGGGGGTAACCCCCACTTCATTCTACGTGGGCATGGGTTCCACTAGATCGTTCGATTAGTTGATGCCTCCAAATGAACCCCTTAATGGATAGATCGAATGGTACTTTGAAACACACACACATGCAGGAGGGACTAGGGAAAACATGGCCAGGACTAAGGAAGTAACTTGAACTATGGGCATATACGTACTCTGTATCAATGAATGAAGGCCACTTTATAATGGTCAATGGGTTCAAAAATTGGAATTTTTCAAAGCTATGGTTCTCGATCTGGCTCGAATGTTGCCTCTACTCCTTGTGCCTCTATCATTGATGGCTAAGGATCTCGATCTCATCTTAGAACTAGCACTACGATTGGCTTTGTTGGCTTTAGTACTGGGTCTGAATCTGGATTTGGATCTCTATATCTATTTGCACCTGTCTTTGTTGGCTTTGGAACTAGCACTATGACTGGCTTTGTTGGCTTTGGTACTGGGTCTCAATCTGGATCTGGCTCTCTATATGTATTTGCACCTGTCTTTGTTGGCTTAGGTACTGGGCCTTGATCTAGATCTGGCTCTCTATATTTGACGTTCCTTCCCTTAATCAATTTATTTCCCAAATCAAGGTAGTAAGGGACTCATACACTCACATACTAACATGGCTCTACCACATTAATACATCTAAGTACTATAGGTTTTTTGTAGTTCAATCTATTTTATTACTAACCGCCTAGGTTTATTATAAACCATTGCTATGCTCTTTCTTTTATGGGTCAACCCTTGGATAATATGATGTATTTAGAGCAATTCCATTGATGCTAGGCCATAACGTAGTATTTACTTACTGTAGTTGGTACTAATAGCGTGTGTGATGTAATGACTAAGGAAGTAGAGATACAAGTAGAATCTGCTGATAACATTTTTAGGGCTCCTATACCATGCCTTTGCAGCAAATACCACCCACCCATCTTACACGATACATTCAACTCTATTTCAGATCTTCATATTGAATTCAATTACCAACGCGGAGATATTCATTAAACAGATGTGAGAAGATTAATTAGATCACCTATGAGCTTGGTCTCAATGTGTTTTTTTCGTTCCCTGTACCTGAATGCTCAATCGTATCCGAGATTGTTCGTGACCTAGTACTTGGAGGGTGAGCAGTGCCAATGACCACAATATTAAAAAAACATTTACATTATAATTATTTTAAAAAAGATAATTGAATTTACTATGTTAAAAAGATTTTTTCATCAAATTAATGTCAGAATCGGGAAAATATCTAACTTTTGAAAAACAAAATTATAATTATGTAGGGAAAGAATTGTTTATTTTTTCTTTTGTTTTTCATAAATAAGTTTATTTTATTTATATTACATAATATTAAAATCGTATGA
>APFE030800967.1:10251-33754 GCA_000404065.3 Pinus taeda
TGCAAACATCTTCACCAAAGCGCTTGGAAGAGAAAAGCTTGAACGATTCAGAACGATGCTTGGACTCACCAACATCCCTTCAGATTAAGGGGGGGAATGTTGACACCTAATCCTTGTGATTGGGTAAATATATGTAAATAAATAAATGAGAAATATGAAGATTTATCAAGAGATAAACTGAACAGCCTCTCCCTCATGTATATAATAAACCTATATGATGGAATAGAATACACGAATCAATTTTTGCTTAATGGAGTTACTGCCTAGCCTGACATGGCCTTAAATCAGATATTCAAAAGTTTGTGGTGAAATGTTTGTTTTTCCAGCAAAATAAAGTTGAAACAATTAAGACCCCCAGTCTATTACAACCTTTATCCATTCCAAGCCAACATTGGGAGGAGGTTTCAATGGATTTTATCACAGGTTTACCCAAGCCTGAGGGAAAGAGTGTCATCATGGTGGTAGTTGATAGACTTACCAAGTATGAACACTTTTTTGCATTATCACATCCATTTAAATCCAGTACAATTTCTACTGCATTTATGGAAACAATTCAAAAGCTACATGGAAACCCAAAGATTATTGTAAGTGACAGAGATCCCATTTTCACTAGAAATTTTTGGGCAGAATTATTTTCTTGTCTCGGTACTCAGTTAGGTCATATCTTATCTTATCATCCTCAATCTGATGGGCAAATTGAGATAGTAAACAAATGTTTGGAAGGATATATTCATTTCTTTGTATCTAATAAACAGACACAATGGGTCAAATGGTTGCCTCTGGCTGAATGGTGGTATAACAATTCCTTCCATACAACAACAAAAATGACCCCATTTATGGCAATTTATGGATATTAGCCACCATCCATCACATCATATTTAAGAGAAAATTCTAAGGTTCAAGCAGTGGAACATGACATCAAGCATAAACAACAAGTCCTCCAACTCTTAAAGGATAACCTCGTGTTGGCTCAAAATAGAATGAAACAAAAGGCAGATCAACATCGCAATGAAAGAAGTTTTGATGTAGGTGATTGGGTATTCCTAGGGCTACAACCATATAAACAAATGTTCCTCAAGCAAGCTAAGAAGGATACAAAATTATCACCAAAGTATTATGGTCCGTACAAGGTGTTGCAAAAGATTGGTACTATGGCATACAAATTGGAGCTTGCTGCAGCTTCTCGAGTGCACCCAATTTTCCATGTTTCTTGTTTAAAGAAGGTTATAGGCGACAAGATCCCAGTTCAAACAATATTGCTAGAACTTGACGATAATGGAAAAATTATATTGGAACTGGAAGCAATCACAGAAACAAGAACTCGACAGCTACGAAATCGATCAATTTCGGAGTATCTCATCAAGTGGAAGAACTTATCCGCTGAAGATTCCACATGGGAGGATGAGAATTTTATACAAAAGCATCTAGAACTACTCAAGCGTTGAGGACAACACTTTTTTGAAGGAGAGGGGCATGTTAGGTCCCTATAATAATAGTGGTTACCCCATTAATATTGTAGTTGTATCTCTTATTAATATTGTTGTGTCCCTATTGTCCCCATATTGTTATTATTGTGCCCCATTGAATCCCTCTATTGTTTTTTTTTCTCGGTAAAAAACTAGCTAGTCTATTGTATTATATTTATAGGTAAACTTTACAAGCAGTGAGACAGGACGTCTAGGGCCAGCAGTGGCACCTTGGATAGCTTAGATTTGAAACAAAAATCTCCCTCACAGGGGCAGCACCTACAGGACTTCCAAAATTCCTCCAAAAACTTACTGAGGCTGGAAACCAATATGACTTGACATGCAACAGAACATGGAACTGCATTGAGTTAAACATGAACATGACGGCCCACGAAGGGGCTTCCATCAAAAACTGACTGTGGACCGACAAAGAACTTACAGTGGACCAACATGTACAAGACAATATTAAAAACTAAGAGTAAACTAGACCGACATAAACAAGACAGTATGAAAAACTGCAAGTGAACAAACACAATGATGACCAGAACCCAAATACCCGCAGAGACCTTTATCCTGGACCCGAGATGAGAGAGAAAGGCATGTACCGGTGTGCGCGTCAGAGGATCAGTCGTCGCAGAGAGTTTTTTCTTCCACGATATAGCACCATCCCTGGCCCTCAGGGACTCCTTCCCACATGGTGGTCCATGGATCCTTTGCAGTGCCCTGAGGTTCTGGCTCCTGGGGATGCGAGGGGGCGTGCAAAATCTCCTTCCCTGAGGTGCCCACCTCAATTGGTGGCTGCAGAATAGGGCTCTCCTCTCCAGTGCCCTCTGGAGGTGGTTTCGCCGATCCTAGAGGTTTCCCACCATCATTCCCTTCAGGAACTTTAGTAAAAAGAACTAAAATATGAGCATTGATACCTGCATTATCCTTTGAGTTGCCCAGGGTGAAAAAAACCGAGCCGAATGCTGGAAGAACTGGCTCCCCTTCACTTGAGCTGCCAACCTCCATGAAATTCCCAGCTTGAATTGGTGTAGCCCTTGCCTGCCTGAAGCAGTAGCAGCAGCAGCAGTGATGGTGCTCATCCGCTACCGGAGGGCGAGAGGATGAACCTCGCCCAGGTCCTCTTCTGCTTGGTTGCCGTTCCCGCAGCCTTGCCATGGACACCCCTCTGTCTCCCTCGTGAACCTGAGGTGAATTGTAAGACCAACCACAAGGCGGATCTCGCCACAAGTCCCACTCAGGCGTGACAACCTCTGAGCAGCCTTTGCCTGAGGGAGGAATTTCACTCCTCGTAACCAGTTTTCCTTGAATGCACTTGAATTGCCGCTCCCACCTAAGGCATGTACCTGAATTTCAGCGACGGAAAGCCAAGACTGCTTGTCGAGGTGGTAGGATAACCGCCCACCTAGAATTCTTCTGCGTCTGCACCTCCCCAGCTTCACCATGCCAATGAGCGCGCATTTGCTCATCTGCCTCTTGATATCCTGCCTCATTCCCTCGTTGAGAGCGAGCAATAACTTCAATCTGCAACTCCATCTATTCACTCTGCTTGGCATTGAATGCCCAGAGCTCGGGCTGCGGAATATTGAACCTTGGCGGCGAATTCCCATTAACCATTATTATTAGCACGGGGCGGCACATGAATCCCTCTATTGTTATTTTTGTGGCTTTATATTAATATTGTTAGGTCGACTGGGTTATATTGTGACTCCTTAGAATCCTATATATAGAAAGAAGGTTTTGTCATTTGAATGATAAAAGAATCATTCATTTGTGTAATGTAAAGGAGGTTGGACCCCTCAAAGAGGCTGAATTCTAAGGCGTTGATCTATCTCTTTTATCTTTTTGTGAGCTGGTTTCATAACAAGCTTAGATGTCCCAATCTTCTATGCCACAACTAGTTTTCATCATTTTTTCTTAGATAACATTGTTGTTGTCCTCTCTTGAGTATGTATAAGTTGTTTGGAGTTCTTGTGCCTTTGATCACGGTCTCTCCTGTATCAAGCTCACGAACAACACATCCGTTTGATTGAAACACCACTTCATTTCCTTGATCACACATTTGAATGACACTCAATAGGTTATGCTTTAAACCATCTACATACATAACATTTCTAGCTTTAACCTTTTATTTCAAGAAAACATAGCTTTACCTTTTATGATAGCAGGAGTGTCATTTCCAAATGAGAAATTCTTTTCCTTTTCTAAGGCATTATATGAGTGAAGTTTTTCTTTGTCACTTGTCATGTGTTTTGAGCATCCACTATCGATGTACCACTGATTTTCTTGTCCTTCTGCATACAAGGCTATACCACATCTTTCTGTTTGAGATTCTTTCCTCCCCCATATCTTGGGATTTAATGGAGTTTGCTCCTTTTGAGATGTTGGCCGAAATTTTCTCTTGCATTCAGATTCTTCATGACCAAAGTTGTTACAGATTGAACATTCTATTTCATTTTCAAGAAGAGAAAAGTTATTATAGGAACTTTTCTTGATCCCTGTTACATTCCTTTGATTTCGTGCTTCTCTAGTCATGATGGTTTTGTAAGCAACACATTGAGCAACTGTGCCCAAAATTATGACATGAAAAACATTGCCCATTAAATAAGTTCCTGTGACTATCGAATCTATTGACTTAGTGATTGTTGTTTCTATCGATATTCATCTTTGGAGAAAATTGAGTATGATTTACCTAAGGTTGGTTGTGGCTCCTATTCATCCTTGGAGTAAATTGAGTCTGATTTACCTGGCGATCTGCGTTATACCTTTGCTGACGATTGTCAACTGTTCACTAGTCTTTGCTGCATCAAGATAGCTTTTGGTGGAGGTTGACGACTACTGTAATTGAGATGCTTCTTCAGTATATCCAAGACCTGTATTTATCAGAGGAGAACACTGAACTTTGATAATTTCATTTAAAGTTTCTGATCCTTTAGCGAATCTATGATTGAGAGATTTCGTTTTCTCAAGATCCTTTCTTAGACTCACAATTTCACATTCTAGTTTTTCATTGTGTTTTTCCTTTTCAACAAGTTGGTATGTCAAGGTATCTATAATCATATTCTTTTCTTCTAAACAGATTTTGAGTTTAGATATTTCTTCATGAAGGTCTTCCTCTTCTAAAGGATCCAAAAAATTATCATCGTCATAAGCCATGAGAAGTTTGTAATCTTGCCCAGTTTCATCTTCATCACTATTAGATAAACCATCACTATCTTCATGAGTATAGTAACTCATTTTATTCACAACTTGTTTTCTATTCCCTTTTGCAAATTCCTTTCCTTTTTCAAATTTATCTTTATGAGGACATCTGGCAGCATAATGACCGACTTTGCCACAAGAAAAGCATTTGAAGGGTAACTTACCTCTAAACCTTCCAAAACCCTATTGAAGCTTTTTGACAAAGTTTACCTCATCTTCTTCTTCTAAGATATGTTCTGATTCATTATGTTCTTCCTTTCCTTTTGCTGAAGCTTTGAATGCGTCTTCTCTCATATCTAATGGTCCTCCTTTTCTCATCTCAATGACAGTTAAGATTCTGTGAAGCTGCGGCATAGTGATATTCTGCAGATCCTATTTTTCTTCTATGGCAGACACTTTAGATTCAAATTTAGCAGACAAGTATCTCAAAACTTTCTCAACTAAGGTAACTTCCTTAATTTCTTCACCCAGATTCTTCATATAATTGAATACCTCATCTATACGTAGGAAGTAACTAGTATACTTTCATCACTATGCATCTTAAGAGTTTCATACTGAATTATGAAAGTTTGAGGCTTAGCATGTTTTACCTGAGAGTCTCCTTCATAGCACAGAATGATTTTGTCCCATATTTCTTTGGTTGATTTGAGCTGCATGACTTTAACAAACTCTGATTGTGACAGAATTCCAAATAACGTATTGACAACTTTGGCATTGGTTTCATATTGCTTTTTACCTGCCATATTTGTAGGAATTTCTGTTGGAAATGTATATCCTCCTTCCACAATTTCCCAGACATCCATTCCAAATGATTGTAGATAGGCTATGGTTCTTATTTTCCAATAAACAAAGTTGCTCCCATCGAAGATTGGCGGTCTGGTGGATCCCATGCTTTCTTGATTATTCATGTTGATGGATCTCCCTTCAAGTGATCAAGATTCTTGCGAAGGACCTGCTCTGATACTAATTGTTGGAAATAATACTGAGAGGGGGGTGAATCAATGTTATCAGATTAATAATTTTATTTCCCAAACAGATTTATATACGCTACTTCAGTGAAGTGAACTAACGTGTACACACTATTGTGCTTAAAGAAACCAACATATATGCAGAGAACTTGTGATTTAGATAGTTTATCATGTGTTGAGCTTAAACCAGTATATCAGAGATTTATTAGACAGTGCAGTAAAAACAGAATAAAGCATCACACATAAGCAACACACATGAACACAAACATTTAAGGTGGAAACACAATGTGGGTAAAAACCACCTGCTGCTGTCATCTCTGTCTTCTTTTAATAATAAGAAAATTTGTTTACAATCTTGTACTGGTGCAGACTCATACCAGTACACAGACTTCTACCTGCAGAAGGTTGCAACCTTCTCTCTTTTTCCATCTTCTACTGGAAGGGAGCTACAATCCCCTAGCTTTTGTACTAGCCAATATGTTTACTAGTACGTAGGTGCCAACCTACAGAAAACTCCACTCTTCCACCAAGGACCACGTTTCATGAATTTTCAGACAGGATAGTCCTGGATCACAACACCACAAGTTGAAGGCCGCATTTCATCAAATTTTCACACTGGACCCATCAAAGACTTTTAAACTTAAACTGCATCAACCAATATTCAGCTAATTTGAACAATCAAATCACTAACACTAGGACACTGTGTTGAAACCAAAACATTGCATCATTATCCAAAACCAGCTGTAACCTAAAAAATCATGCATTAAAATGTATACGCTACTTGGTTGAACCAAATCTGCGTGTATACACTACTTCCTTTAATCCAACCTGTGTATATCTCTAAAGATACTGAATCATAAACTTCTGAACCACAGACTGTAACAATTAGTGACATTCTGATGAGCTACTATCATATTACAGAGTTAAAAATAGATAGCAACAAGGATCACCCTTCCTTCTCAATCAATCAATCAATCAAACTCAATTTCCTTATACAATAGTTCTAAGTCCAAATCTAAGAACACTTCATTGATAGACAACAATAAAACAATAGAATTTGATTAGATAGATCAATTAGATCTAAAAATAAGTTTTTCTTTTTGTATACGCTACTTGAAAGAGTCAAAACTGCATGTACACGCTCGTTGGCCAAGACGAACATGCGTATAGATCTGCAAATTTTGACTCAGAACTTTGCTGCAATTCCAGACTTCAGACAAACCCAGATCATGATAGATAACAAATAGAATAGGTGCAAAACATCAGATTTGGTCTCAACCAATATCATATCATTCAAGAATAAGTCATTTCAAGTCTCATGATTCCTTATCCAATTTTGAACTCAAGGTGCACATGAATATTTCAGATCCAGTCCCAAACATAACCTTGCAACATAATATATACTTCAGATAGAAGTATTCCTTAGAATCTCATTGCTTGCACACATTGGCCTAATGATCTTCTCCTCCTTATATATTCTTAGGCGTTTCTCAATATCTTGGACCAAAACCACTTAGGACCAATACCTTGGACCCAATACCTAGGGTCAATACCTTGGACCAAATGCCTTGGACCAATTACCTTGGATCAAATACCTTGGACCAAAAACTTGGTTTTCCAACATGTACGTGATTTTCTTCCTGTGAAAGTGCGTGTATACGCACCTTGGACAAAGTGAACCAACGTATAGCTCTCTTTCTTTATTCTTTGGAGTCTGATCTGTAATCCTTTGTTGTTGACCAGATGCACTGTGAGCTTTCATCTGAGTGAGTTTCCATCAAGGAAAACACTTGTATCATAATGCCAACAGAAGTCTTATTTTGAGTTTATTCCCTCACATGTACAAATTGTTTAGATTGGCCTCAACTTAATGTAGGCTTAAGAATCCCAATGGATGTGTCTCTTCACCCACAACAAAGTGTATTAATAGAAGAGACCTCACACCTCATTTGGACATAATTCACTCACACATTCTTCCCTCTTCATCAAATTGGTTCATATAGCTTGGGAATCTTTCCTCTCTCTCACACATGCGACTACAAGGATAGATTTTATGGGGTTAAACAAAACCTAAATGCCATTGTAAAGGAATATAAATTTACATTTAGTCCAAAAAAACATAGTGTTCTTGAGATGCAAAGAGTAGAAATTCAAAATTTACTTCTAGACATTTGTATCTACTATAGATAGAACCAAGACCAATTTTTTTGCTACTATAGATTCAACAGAACTGGCCACACAACAAAATGCATTTACAAGGTATAATCATGACTCAAACAGGGGGATCAATACACATTTTGTCATGGGGATCTTCTGGGGCACTGCCAGATATGCTCCTTTTGTCTTCATGGGTGTTGTTGGCTTTTTGAAATTCTTGTTGCCTATGGAGAACCTCCAATTAATTTTTCATTAAATTTATTATGTTTTGATAGCCATGGAATTCAACTTGCAGGTCAATTTGATGACGATGTAACTAATCTATTGCTTCCTCCAGCATAACAGTTTTTCTTTATTGGCTATGAAGTTTCTCTTCCAATTCAAAAATTTTGTTTTATAATAAGAGGATGTGTTGATGAAGCTCAATGAGATCACCCTGTAGGGTCATTGGAGAGTGAGGAAAAAGTTCACAATGGAAACAACCAACGTGGTGCATTCTGAGCTTGACATGAGTGTTGTAGTGAAGGCTAGATTAATGGAAACGACCAACGTAGTTCATTCTGAGCTTGACATGAGTGCTGTAGTGAAGGCTAGATTTTCCTTACAAGAGAGAGAGACCACAAGTTCCTTTACTAAGCACACTGAGTAGACAGAAAAAATGAAAAATATACCTGGGCACTGTGATGTTTATTTTGAATGGCGAAGTCACTGACAGAAGGACCCTCTAGAGTTTCGACAACTACATGATGGATGGAACTCTATTTTACCACATTCAATGATTGTTGTATTGTTTTGAATTGGACGTTCCCAAGTAGGAAATTTCCTTGGTTCAAAGGCTGCCTCCTAGAGACATAAACAAATGAAGCCACATCAAAAAAATCCAAAAGGAATTGACTGCACCAAAGCCAAAAAATAGGATATTCCCTGGGAAATCAATCGACCATGAAGTTACTTGCTCATCTTTGAGGAGGGTAAAATGGGGAGGGGATTTTAGAGATAATACGATCCCATCTTTCTTCCTCTTGTGGTGGGTCGATTGTCTTATTGCGGTAAAAATTATGCTTCCAATCTTTAGGACCTATGACGAGGAGTTGAGATCACCATCCATGTATGTGGGATAAGGAGCAAGATTTTCACATTCTCTAGGAAGGATCACCTTATCCATTTTCATAGGGATGATAAGCCTAACTTCCATTTTCCCATGCAGCTGGTTGAAATATTTGAGACAAAGGCATCCTTTTCCAACTCTTAGCTCATGCTAAACTTTAATATCCTCAGGGTGAGCATGCAAGATGACTACTACACAAAGTGATCTATTATGCCAAGCGATCCACTTGTGCCTCCTTAGGTGGCGAACAAAACTTCCCATTTCCATACCTTTATGTAGAGATATGACCACCATGGTTATACAACAATTATTAACCACCTTATTCTTAGAATTCTTATCTTCTTCCTTTCTATGTGAGAGGGAAAGAGTAGAAGTTGTGTATTGATAATTCATGGAATTGAGTCTCCATCCTATAGAACCATTTACCTTACATTTCCACTCTTTTAGATGGTAGGCTAAGTTTGATTGTGCATCTGCCTCCATGTTCTACCCTTAGAGGATATGTAAAAGGAATTTGAGGGGATAACTTGTAGGATCCCATTGATTATGAGGAGGGATTTAAGGAGCTGTTCTTAGCAAAAGATCCTGAATGGAGGTAGTGAATTAATATGAGGGAGTCACCTGCAATGACAATGGGAAATATTTCATGCTTTTTGGCAACTAAAGCCCCAACTGAAGGCCGTACATCTATGCTAAGTTGTTCAAATTTGATCCTAGGCCCCAGGCAAACTTGATTTTTGTATATCCATCGAAGTTTATCAGAAACCCTCCCCCTCTTGCCACCCCTAGATTCTTCTTAGAGGCACTGTCGAAAAAAATAATCCACTTTCTCCATTGGACTAACTAGTCTTTTAATTTCTCATCATTAAGGTGAAGTTTCTAGTTCACACAGATTGAAGAATATGATGGGGATGGAAGAGATATACTGGCCAATGGGTCATCCAGTGAATCCATCCATATTATTTCAAGCTCGTCCATAGAAGAACCTCTATATTTTAACTTCCTTCTGTTGGTATCCACCACCAGAGAAAGAGATTTGGTTGGAACAAACAAGGGAGACATGGAATTATTCTTGACGAGTATTATGTTATGAGAAAGCCCTATTTTCCAAAAAAAGAATTTTGGGAAAGAGGATCAAATCCATTTGAAGCTCAATTTACCTGAGAAGGCCCCATTGTAGAGTTTGATTTGATTTGATGATAAGCTCTAAAATCACATTGGATATGATCATGTGGTCAGAAACGGGGCCGAAGGCAATAGACAAAACATGAATGGAGAATTGACAAGAGAGAAAAAGACATGGGGATGACTCTTCGTGATTGCAGCAAAGGAGACAACATGAAGGGATACTAATTCCACGTCTTTTGAGATTTTCAGAAGTAAGGATTCTTTTGTGGAGGAGGATCTAACAAAAGGAATTGACTTTGGGAATGGCATTAGATAGCCAATTTTTTTTCAAGGAGGAGGGGTTGGGAGGGATCTGATAAGAGAATAAAAGATATTCATGCCTTGCTTTCACATAATACTCGTGGGAATTCTAGCCAAGCTCGTCTTCCACTTGACGAGAAATTAGAGCACATCCCAACAATTTATATTTAAGCAATTCGACTAGGTGTAAAATATCTTGGGGGATGCCTTCAGGACACCATCCAAACTAGGCTCCAGTATTGTCCCAATTGCAGATTTGAGCTAAATAAGTGATCCCTTGACTAGAGATATGGAGGCGCAGAGGGCCAAGGGGTTCAAATTCTAGTAGAGGGGGCAAATTCATAATAACATCTTACTAAAGATTGATTTTGGAGCCATTTCCTAGAGTCCAGTTGAGGTGTTTGTTTATTAGGTTCTTTGAAACAAATATGAGCTTCCAAGTGGGTGAGAGGGACCTCAAGGCAGGAATATCACATCCTGGTGGAGGATGAAGATACTTGTTGTAGAGAACTTGAACCCACCATGATTTCTTACTCATTTCATTTTTCCAGGTTAGTTTGGTTCCCATGGCATGATTCATCAAGGCGGGGTCCCTTATCCCCAATACACCATGATCACAAGGAGAAAAAATAGTAGCCCATTTAACGAGGTGGAATTTTTTGGTAGGAGACTTGCTTCCCTCCTAGAGGAACTTGCATATGGTTTTCCTCAGTAATAGTAGAAAATGATGGGGTTTCATAAGAGTTTAAATATGATACAAATGTTGGAAATACTAAGAGCGGGGGTGAATCAATATTTATTTTCAATTGTTATTTTTACTAGTTAAATCATTTATATTTATAGCACAAAATGAACAATAGGAATAAATGCTTTTATTAATATAATCTTTACAATAAATTAGGTACAATATATATAAGGCTCCAACCTGTTGCCAAGCACTAACTTGGTCTTTTGTGAGGCTCCAACCTCTAGGGTACCAACCCTATCTTCTCAAGGTACCAACCTTGTGTTAAGAGCACCAACTCTAAGGACACCAATCCTTCCAATTCTGAGGCACTGACCTTATCTTGTCAAGGAATGTTTTGATTGTATTACACTGCTTTCAAAATCTTCTTCACTGTGTTCTGTCAATCTACAACTTCACTACTACATCAATGAAAACCTGTCTTCATATGAAGGACTCTTCACAATTCTTCATATTGCCCAAACAGAGTCTTCAAAGTTACCTCATGATGATTTCAAATAGCCAACATGATCTACAATAGTCTCCACACAATTTCAATGTATCTATAATGAACTGCACTGAGCTCTACACAAAAACAATTCTTTATTTCAAGCTTCTGTTCTCACTGTCATGGTAAATGCTTCAGGAGTGACTACTTCAGGAATGACTTTTTTGGAGGAGTGAATGTTGCAGTTTCATATTGTGCGTTCAATTAAAAACAACCTTGTTCATACTCAGATAACCTTCTTAGATCCGCATAGCGTCTTTTTGAACTGTTATCTCAATCATTATCGAGCACATGTATGAGCTTTTCAATAGATAACCCAATCAACAGAATGTTCCACCTTCGACTTCCTTCTTTGCTCACTCGACCTTTGGATTCCACTTTCGTTCGCTAGACCTTTGGCTTCCTTTTTCTTCTGCTGGACCTTTTGGCTTCCTTCTTCGCTCGCTCGACCTTCGGTTTCCACTTTCGTTTGCTCAACCTTTGGCTTCATTTTTCGCTCGCTCGATCATTGGCTTTCTTTCTACTATTCCTTCGGCTTCCTCTGTCTCTTCAAGTTAATGATTTGTGAACTTCTTTATGCTCTATTTTTTTTATGCTCGAGATAGATACTCAGAAATGAAGCGTTTTAACTCATTTTTATATGAGTTTCACCAATGAACAAAGGACATTTCTATTGGAGGAGAGGCCGAATTATGTTGTCTCATATTAGAATTATATCAGAGAGGCCCTTTTTTTAATATTCATCCAATAGACTTATTATTTACGGAAATCACATAAGAGCTGTTATACCAACATGGAGGTCCCACATGCCACCTTATCACAGTTTGGTATAAAATGCGGATGCAAATCAGAGTTCAATTAATGTCAACCCGGGAAGGTAAAATTAGAAGTACCACCTATAGGTCTAGAAAGATTTCTAATTTGTCTAAGATCTATTGGTTCCCTTACAAGAACACATTCGCCAAGATCTCTTCCAATAACTAAACAAACTAGAGAGATTCCTAATTTGTTGGAGATCTTATGGTTCCCTTACAAGAACACATGAGTTTTAAGATTTCTTCCAACAACTAAACAAATTAGAGAGATTCCTAATTTTTTGGAGATCTTATGGTTCCCTTACAAGAACACCGAAATTTTAAGATTTCTTCCAACAATTAGAATATCTAACAAGAACTTAAAATCTGAAATGAAATAAAAACATAAATTAAATTATACCTAAAATAAGCATGCAAGTGAGGCCATGGGGGCCCTCCATAACTCCATAAGCACACCACTTCAAAGGAGACTCAAATATAGAAGTAACAAAATCAAAGTATGATTCTTTATTTCAAAATCTCCATCATGATATACAAACCAACTCTAAGATTACAAATGGAACTCTAAAATTACAAATGAAGATTCTCCATATTACAAATGAAGGAGATTGTACTCCTATTTATACAATGGGATGAGATAACAAACTCATAAATTTGATCCACTAATCTCTATTTAGTTCCATACATCTCTCAACCATCTTGGCACATAACCCCCTTTTGTCCTTGATCTTCTCCATGAGGCTTATCTTATAAAATTGGAATTTGATCATTCAAGGCCACATAAAGGTGTATTGGAAGCTTCCTTGGAACCTACACATGTCACAAAAACAATCCACTTTCCCTATATGAAGTAAAATATATTATTTTCTAATATTTAATCAAGAATTTCTCTTAAAAATGCTTGAAAATAAATAATATTTGGAAGATATAAATGAGACCCATTAATGAAAAACAATAGGGAAAATGAAGTGACATGGTAGTGAATAATGGGTGATATAATGAAATCATAGGTGAAAAACGTATGGTAATGAGTTATATTTGTATGACATATTGAAGCCCAACAATCACATTAATCGCAATCGCAACATTCATGAAAATCAGAGCTATTCCTTTAATCCTGCAATCGAAACTTTCAGAGGTTTGCACATAACATAGCTAATTCCCCTACTACCGATGGAGTGGATGCGATATGATATTAATTAATTGTTAATAAATCCATCAGGTCCATAACCTTATCACAATCGACGATTTGACATCCCTTAGAAACTAGCGACATTGTAGATGCAATATTGTATAAAGTCATGTTATAATGGTGCAGTGGGTCCGCAATATTATATCGCAATCGAAGGTTTTACTGTGACTTTTATGACTTGAAATATGAATGTTCATACGACAGATGCAATATTGTATTGAGTCATATTATAGTGTTGTAGTCAGGTCTACAATAATATCACAATCACATTTTTTAATGTGACATCCCCTTATAACTTGCGTTATGAAAGCTCCGATAGGCAGATGTGATATTACATTGGGCTGTTACCATACAATGATCGGGTCCACATATTATATCGCAATCTATGGTTTGTGGGACTTCGACTGGCACACATATTAAAACGGCCTTAACCCCCACAGTTGACTATGATCTAAGAGTTGAATATGAGATCGACGGCTAGGATTGAGTGCGGGACTTCAAACATGATCAAGGAAATCCATATTGTCCTTCCCCCGTAGTTGCTAATCATTGTTGATCTAACAAATTTTTCGATCTGACGATCCAAATCTATTCCTCCACCATTCTTCTTCCGCAAGCACTTAGGTTTGATCTCAACCATTCATTTCTTGACTCCATTATATTGCAATCGGGGGTTTGAGCCGTGTTTACATAACTTAATATAATAGAACCACTGATAAAGTTCCTTCGATATAAATTCTCTCATGCGGTGTTATTACATGGTTTTATTCTTGGGTTCTTACTCCTGTGATTTCTCTTCACTCTTTTGCTCTTCGGATAGCTATTGCTCCTGTGGCTTATCTTCTTGTGACCTCCGATAACTCTGTTTATGCTCCTCCATTGTTTTCTTTCTATCGATTCTTCTTGGGCATATATTACATGTGATACTTCCGATATGGCTCCTCCGATGTTTTCTTCTTTACTCCTCTGATATCACTATTGCTCTTTGTTCTTCTGATAACACTTACCCTTAGGCATATGCGATAACCTGACTCCTTGATCCGATAACTTTCTTCTTTGATGGCTTTCGATAAACTCTTCATCTTACTCTTTGGATTCATGATGGCTTCTCCTCTTTTGATGGCATCCGATATCTTTCCTCCTTGGTTCCACTGTTTCTATTATGTCTGTATTCAATCCTTGGACCCTCCATGACCAGTATTATGATCAATGGGCAACCACACATGTCACAAGAATTTCCCATCACAAACACTGCCATATTGACATCAATGATAACCTAGATTAACAATCTCTCCCTTTGACATTGATGACAATATTCTTCTTCTCTCCCCCTTTGACATCAATGGCAAAGGAGTGCACAAGGACTCCCCCTGTCAAACTGCTTCTGTTCTTTATGAATATAATAATTTTATGGGTATGTTAGTCCCCCTGTCATGGTGCTCTTCTTTTTACTCAAGATAGAAGGATTGTTGCCTCATCATCAACTAGCACATTATCCCCTCTTCATGTCTCATAACTTCTTCATAATGCTTTCAACAATCCTTAAATATGATCCACTTGAATGCTTCAAAACAGACTCCAAATAGTCATACACCATTCGACAACACAACATTCTCCCCTTTTCTTTTCTTTTTTTAATATCTAATCCTTGACTGCGTTTTAAATTCTTTCTACTAGTTGACAACTTTTTGCAATGCTTCAATTATGCTAGATTCTTCCAACTGCTCTTGCTTCAAGCCCCATTCCCAGATGTGTTTGTTTGTTTGAAGGTTGCCTCTATTACTTTCCTTGATTTACCTGTTCTCACATCATATCCCTGAGTCGAGACATTCAACTTCTGTAATACCAACAACATAGTTATTTTCCCTATCTCTCTAGCATTGGATGGCCTTCTCTGCTGCTCCAATTTATCCTTAGTGATCAAGTGGAAAACATCTTCAACAATAGTCCAGAGAATGGTTACAAGATCATGTTCTTCAATGTAGTGCTCCTGAGAAATGATCTTTATCAATGGATGATTGTTAATATAGCTCAACATGGATTTCATAAGGGCCATTTCATGAATAGCTTCTACAATAATGATCAAGAATCACAAGCTCCTCCTAATTGTATGCATGGTCTCTTTTTGGCAGAATCCCATAATCAAACACTTGAAATATCAAGAATATCTTCTTCAAGTCAACAACATGTGTTGTTGGTTGGAGAGTTCAGGAGATTTTTCAAATTGTATTTTCTTTCTTCTCCATACTTGTGTAACTTTCTTTTCTGGCATGGTTCTAGCTTGTGTAGGAACCCATGTTAAGTTACAATCATGTGCCATATGACCAATTTTATGACACTTGAAGCATTCTATGTTGTTCATGAATAAGAATTCATGATTTCTTCCTGCAAAATTGCTTCTCGTAGATTGTCGAGGACCATAGTGTCTATCTTTGGGGTATGCCCTACAATATTTTCCATGTGTCCAAAGTTTGTACAAGAATAACAATAACCAAGAAATATACTTTGGTACCTGGGAGATGGAGATTTCCTTGATGTACTTCTGAAGTCTTTCTGCCTTGAGATCCTTTGATTATAACCATTGCTTCTTGCATCCTTGAAATCATTTGCATTTCTTCTTGGAGAAGGATTTCTTCCATTGTTGCCTTGACTCTTTTCCTTGTCTTTGCTGGAACTAGGAGCATCATTATTTCCATTAGGCTTGCTCATGTCCTTGTTTTTTGAAGTATGGTCACCCTTGCTTGAGCATTCACCTTCATAGCCAAGACTTGATTTATCAAATGGAGATCCTTGATGGCTGAGCATGTCATCCAAGGCTTGAGAGCTCTTCAAGATTTTTTCCATCCCTTCAACCTTTTCCCCGAGGGAGACAATCTCTTCTTCCAATATTTTGCAATTATTATTATTCTTACCAAGTTGTTTCTCAATCTCTTCCTTGATACAAGTTTCTTCATTTGCTTCTATTTTAAGAGAGATGATATTTGATTTCATTCTCAATATTTCTTCATTTTCCTTAGCTATATATATAAGGTACAATATATATAAGGTTCCAACTTGTTTCCAAGCACCAACTTGGTCTTTTGTGAGGCTCCAACCTTTAGGGCACGAACCCTATCTTCTCAAAGCACCAACCTTGTGTTTAGGAGCACCAACTCCAAGGACACCAATCCTTCCACGAGGCATCGACCCCAAGGGCTTCGACCCTATATTGTCAAGGATTGTTTTGATTGTATTACATTGCTCTCAAAATCTTCTTCACTATGTTTTATCAATCTACAGCTTCATTGCTACATCAATGAAAATCTGTCTTCATATGAAGGAGTCTTCACAATTCTCCATATTGCCCAAACAGAGTCTGAAAAGTTACCTCATGATGATTTCAAATAGCCATCATGATCTACAATAGTATTCACACAAATTCAATGTGTCTATTATGAACTGCACTGAGCTCTGCAAAAAAACAACTCTCTGTTTCAAGTCTTTGTTCTCACTGTCACGGGAAATGCTTTAGGAGTGACTGCTTCAGGAGTGACTTCTTTGGAGGAGTGACTGTCGCAGTTTCATATTATGTGTTCAATTAAAAACAACCCTATTCATACTCAGATAACCTTCTTAGATCCGCAGAGCATTCTTTTGAGCTTTTATCTCAATCACTATCCAACACAGGTCCGTACTTTTCAATAGATAACCTAGTCAACAGAATGTTCGACCTTCGACGTCCTTCTTCTTTCGCTGGAACTTTCGGCTTCCTTCTTCGCGTGCTCGACCTTCGGCCTCCACTTTTGTTCGCTCGACCTTTGGCTTCCTTTTTCTTTTCTGGACCTTTCGGCTTCCTTCTTCGCTCACTCGACCTTCGGCTTCCACTTTTGTTCGCTCGACCTTTGGCTTCCTTTTTCGATCACTCGACCTTGGGCTTTCTTTCTACTGTTCGTTCGGCTTCCTCCGTCTCTTCAAGTTCATGAGTTGTGAACTTATTTATGCTCTATTTTTTTTATGCCTAAGGTAGATACTCAGAACTGAAGTGTTTTAACTCGTTTTTATACGAGTTTCACCAATGACCAAAGGACATGTCTATTGGAGGAGAGGCCGACTTATGATGTCGCATATTAAAATTATATCAGAGAGGCCCTTTTTTTAATATTCATCCAATACACTTATTATTTATGGAAATCACATAAGAGCTGCTATACCCATATGGAAGTCCCACATGCCACGTTATCAAATTAATCACAATCACAAAATTCATGAAAATCGGAGTTATTCCTTCAATCCCGCAATCGCAAATTTCGGAGGTTTGCACATAACATATCTGATTCCCTTACTACCGACGGAGCATATACGATATGATATTAAATAGTTGTTAATAAATCCATTGGGACCACAGCCTTATCGCAATCGACAGTTTGACATCGCTTAGAAACTAGCGGTACTGCGGATGCGATATTGTATAAAGTCATGTTATAATGGTGCAGTGGGTCCGCAAAATTATATCACAATCAAAGGTTTTACTGTGACCTTTATGACTTGCGATATGAAAGTTCATACGACGGATGTGATATTGTATTGAGTCATATTATAGTGTTGTAGTCGAGTCCACAATAATATTAAAATCGTAGTTTTTAGTGTGACATCCTTTTATAACTTGCGATATGTTAGCCTCACTCTCACATTAAAAATAATTCTAAGTCCAAACAATTAAATTAATTAAAAACATAAAAGTTAGGATTTAATCCTACCTTTCTAGATTGAGTTTGTTCCTCATGGTTAGGAGTCAGTTTAGGCTTAGTTGGTTGAGAGATTCTCTCCAACTAGTTAGGCTCCCAGATTACTGTGTTGTTGATATATTTTCTCAACCATAGTGTCCAAGATAGACGTAATATCTTGAGACCAACTTCCTCATGTATTTATTTGTACTATTATCATTCTTTGAACATTGGATTGATTAATAATGAGAATGTAAGGAATGTTGTAAGGCTAAGGCCTTTTCTTCCATGTCTGGTTTTTCTATATTTCTGATATTTATTGTATGAGTGTTTTATTATTAATGGTTTAGTTTTGTTCATGTGGTATCAGAGCTTCCAATGAATCCTGAGTGGGATTTCCACTTCTAGTATAATCATATGGACTATTCTCTATGACAGAAGGTTGCTTGGAAGTTGCAGTCTGGTAGAGAGGTGTGCTTAGAGCGCCGTATGGGTCAAAAGAATTTCTAAAGTTCACAAGAATTGTAGAAACACTCAACTTTTTTTTCTTGGACACCTGTTTGCAAATTTTCACACAAAGAAGCAGAAAAATCCTCTGCAACACAATCTGTGTCATTATTAACAATGGAAGCCATTGTAAGCTGAAGTTACTTATTATTATTGCACCTGAACGATACTGTTGTCAAGCTGCAATTTCTACACAACTCGGGAGACCAACGAGATCTACTCGAAAGCAAGTTGTGGATAAAGCCCTAGCCGATTTGTGAATTGTGTTGCTTCAAACCATGTATCACCAGGTTTTGCGGCCATGGTCATGGATGGATAAGCAATTGAAAGCCTAGGTATGCAAAGAACCCAACCCATGCAGTGGAGTCTACTGGAATGAATCACCGTGAGAAAAGTAGCCTTACCATGGAGAACCTTTTGAGAAGCGAATGCTTGGTGTAGTTGAGTGTTAAGAGAGTGAGTTATGAAGGGGTAACTCTATCTTGATCAGTGGTAGAGAGCAAGTCAAAAGACTCGGAACAATCAGTCATCACATCACTTTCTAATATGGCAAGGGCTTCTCGAGTGGCGGTAGATTCAACAACTACACTTATATCAGATAGTGTTTTTACAATCTCCACCAACAAACCAGGTCGATCAACTGTTTCAATGTAAAGCAAACTGCGATTTGGACCATCATCATATATACGTATGCGTGTAGCAATATCCACATCAGGGTTTTCTTTTGGGGGCATAATCCCAAATTCCTCTCCCAAGGCCAATTTAGCACAAGATTCTGGATGATACTTCAATAAATTGTCTATAATAGTAAGATGTATTTGTTCCAGTGATTTTGGATCATCCACTTTCCTGCCTATGTGCGCTCGGGTTATAGAGAATGTGTTGTGCTTGCCACAAGAGTCCAAGAACACATTTTCTTTCACAACATTCAAACCCAGATCTCTAAGGGCTGCCATTGTATCAACTAGAGCACCCAGATGAGACGGGGACATCAGCTGGCCTGAACTTAGAACGAGGCGCATCAAAAAAAATCAAACTCTGGATACTCGTTAACGATCTAGGTGAAATTTGTACCTTTCCATTTGTGTTATCCTATAAAATCTCTTTAGATTATGCACACGAAGTTCCATTATTCCTTGGATCATTTGTTGCGTTGTAGTTTATGATGCCCACTGAATCTAATCTTCCATAAGCACAGTCCAATTTTGCTAACTCTGAATCACCAGAGATGTTAGCGCCCTCAAATTGAAATGTTTACCATGATCCACATTCCATAACGTGGCAAAGTATAACATGATGTAATGAAACCAAATTCCAAATCTCACTCTCGTCTTCATCCTCATTGCATGGCAATAATGTTTTTTGTTTGAACTTCACACATTAGAGAGAATATTGACTCACAAATAATACTATTCTGACATACGCATACCTTCTAGGAAGTCAATCGGTCCAGTCAGCTTATGAAGAGTCATTGAAATTCTTTTGTGGTTTGTATTTGTCAAAACCAAAATAATGTGGAACTGTGTCATTTGATACCCGACGCTCAAATCGCCTGTATCCGCCCAAATCCAGTTGACAAAAAAATGTAGAAATACCATGTTGCAATGTTGAAATTCGGATTTTGAGTATTTGGCTGGAATTATGGGAATTATACTATGAACGTAATTTGTAGGTGCTTCAAGGTCTATGTAGTACAGACTTCCAACCACATCACTAAATGTTTCAAGAATATTTTGACTTGTAATAGTGGAGCTATAAGTGATTTATTTAGAGACATAAGTGGTCATAGATATTTTTGGAGTAATAAGGTGAAATGATTACTTTTGTATTTGGAGTGATAAGTGAAAGTCATTAGTGTAATCCAAAGTAATATTTTATTTTGAGAGCAATTGAGTCACTACAGGTAGTTTTTTTTTAAGACAATTTGCTTCCAAAGTTTGCAAGTGCGACATTCTCATTAAGAAGTTTCCACGACAAAGTTGTGACATTGAAGAATGATGCACTCCAGTAATTAATAAAATCATAATTTTTATGGTGTTTGTGTCCTAGATCCGCCCGAAATTGAATAAGGGGATCTTAGGTACACTGTGTGTAATGAATGCATGTGCATCACTTGTGTTCAGATTATCAAAACACTCTCTTTGTATTATAAACTACATGCACATAAGCAAGCCTAAGTATAAGAACCCTTAATCAAGCTTAAGTACACAAGCACAAAGCGTCACATCATCAACTTGATAAGATGATCTTCCAGGCAAGCACATTTCACATCAAGTAATCAAAGCAATCAAGTTAAGGATGCTACAAAATCAAGCATTTCAAGCTAAGATGACATCAACATCATCAACACTTTTTGTATCACTTGCAGATAAACATTTTTTAACTGAATTGTACGGGTGCATTCTCGGTTGTAACCGACACCCTAATTTGAATTGTTAAGGTGCATACATTAAGTCAAATAAGTCTTCAACTGAGTCGTCAAGATTGAACTTGTCATTTGTCTCTTGGGTGCATTTTTGATAGTGCTCGACACCCGTCCTTTTTTAAAATCAACACGTTCAGTGAGTACATTAAAGAAAGCACAAAGTGTCAATAATCAATCAAGCAAGTTCAAGCAAGCCATCTAGCAAGCAATCATCATCAAATGAGTGTGAATTCTAGTATTCTATTCTTCAAGTGAGCATCAAATCAAACCAATGTTTAACACAAGTGCAATAAGCAATAAATAAAGGGAGCATGCCATTCAAACAACAAAGCAAGTGAGCGTGTCATTCAAACAACCAAGCGAGCGAGTGTGTCAAAATCAATTGTGAAAGTTCAAAGCACGACATGTACAACAAATGAGCCAGTGTGAAGTTGATTAAAGCATTCACAAAGTGTCAATGAAGCATTCAAGCAAAGCGATCGTCATCAAGCGAGTGTGAAATTAAGAGTTCAAGCAACCAAGTTATAAAGCTCAAGCAAGTGTTTAAAGCATCAGTAATAAGCAACAGTACAAGCGAGCCTGAATTCAAAGTGAGCAAGCTAACATCGTGACACACATTCAACTGTCCCAAATTCTCAACAATTTAATTTTATCATCAACTGGCGACATGGTGAACATCAACAAAACAACTCTTGCTAATATTCAAGTGCATCTTCAACATGCACATGAAATTATTGAGTTCCTTCAACTGGAGTCGCAACTACAAAGAACTAAGTTGCTAGAGAAGAGTGATGCTTCCAAGTCTTTGAACAATGCAAATACAGTTGATGATTCCAAGTCACTGATCTAACCAAATTCAAGTGTTGAAATGGTCCCTAATGTAAGAACCAGTTGTATACTCAAGCGTAATGACCACATCCAGACTATATTCATTTTTTTTTTTTTGATTACAACAAAATACAACTAGAAGAGAAACACATTGGGAATCATATCAGGAAACATATCATAACATTTACTTACATTTAACTAAGACCAAAATAGTATTGCAACGCATATGTACCATTCACCAGAAGACGAGACTCCGTTTGCTTTGTGGTTGCTAGTATTCCCTTGTTGTCTGTCACCTCTGCGAATGAATGGCGATGTACTTGATCCGAATGTGATGACCCACCGGTTAACCTCCCAACCTACTCCTTGGGTACTCTTCTTCCCCGCGGACCCCCGAGCTGCAATGGGGTTGTACAATGGAGGAAGAGTCTAGCTGGCAGAGGAGAGCAACCGTAGCTCAAGGGTTCCCCCTCTAAAACCCTCTGCCTCACCAAACTCACTATAGCTTTGTAGTCACTGCCTTCACAAAATATCATCCATCCCACAATAGGGCTTCCCCCCCAAAAAAAAGTCCCTTGTACCATGGCCTACCCCTTCTTTTATAAGATTTCTCATAGATGACACTTGGCATGTCATGCATAATTATAATATTTTTTTCTTTTTAATAGCTTGATTATTCACCCACCCATGTGTCATTCTCTCATCAAGGGTCACCCAAAATTATTTACTTATCTTTTTAATTAAAACTAAATTTTCCTCACCTCACAAGATTCCTATTTCTACTCCTAGATGTCTCTTTATTCCTCCCTTTTATTCCTTAAATTGATTTTATTACTTGGAGTCAATTAAGGAGTTAAGATTTTATTCCCAATCTACTTCCTAAATTAACTCAAGTTATCTCTTAGAGGGATATTCTTATGCTGGTTGATGCCACATGGAGTTTCCCTATATTTCTCTAAATTTAATTTATTTTTCTTATTTTAATTCACCTTCCTCTTTTCTTAATTAAGTTTACTTGGTTTAGGATTAATCTTTATCCTTACAATATGTTTGTCTTCCCCTCTTTTCTAAACCACCTCATTTACCTAGCATTTTCCAACATGGGGAGGGTAGAATTTTTAAGGTACTCTATTTATTTTTTTCCTATGATCCCCCTTATTCCAAGTTTTATTTTTGATTTAATTTCCTTGGTTTCTAATCATCATTTTCCTTTGGAGTAACTTTACCTAGTTTTCCTTCCTTACTTATTTTTATTTATTATATAATTTTTTTTATTCCAAGGGTGCCAAGTTTGGTTGTGCCCTTCAGGAACTTCCCTAGAAGTTCCAAGGGTGCCACACCTAACAGTTTCATTGTGATGCCAAGGGTGCCAAGTTGGTCGTGCCCTTCAAGAATTTTCCCTGAAATTCCAAGGGTGCCACACCTAACAGTTTAATTGTGATGCCAAGGGTGCCAAGTTGGTCGTGCCCT